>PVJN01000257.1:0-234033 GCA_004026805.1 Lasiurus borealis
TCACTAAAGGAGAAGAGTTCTGATGGATTTTTAAAATCATGGCAATTCTACAGTATATTTCTAGAGGTCCCACTATTCAGATTAAAATTAATGTTTTGGTGCATGATTTGGTACATTATAAAAGTCCACATGTATTTTTATGACAGAATACTCTTCAAAAAAAGTGTAGTTTATTTTAAATTAACATACAATAAACTTGACTATTTTTGATGTACAGTTCCATGAATTAAACCCCACATACATATCAATTAAATCACCTACCATAATCAGTATTGTATAGCTGTAATTATCTGTGAATTCCACTGAAAAATAGGAGGCAATGAACAGAGACTTCTCTCAGCCCCAAAGGGAAGATGATTGTATGTACGTGTCTGTAATACTAGCTATCTTTAAGCACACTTGCAATTTTCAGCCTTCTACCCTAAAATTCCCATTTCTTGTAATTGTGATCCTCATATCAAATTAACTGAGAAACTTAGTGTATCAGTCCATGTCTTATAATAGCTTTACTATAAATTGTGTCCTTTCTATGACAATTTCCCCTCACTTATTTAAATAAAATGTACTAGCATGCCTCCTATAAGCCAATCAGAGAATGACAAATATCACATGATCTCACTTGTTTGTGGAATCTAATGAACAAAATGAAGTGACCAACAAAATAAGTCCTGAGACATGGAGGCATGGAATAGACTGACATATCTAGGGAGGTGGGATGAGGAGATATAAAGAACTTATGTATTTATATGCATAGCTCATGGACACAGACAATAGTGTGGTGAAGTCCTGGGTGGGGTAGGGGCTAGGCAGAGGAGAGTAAGGGGGATGGGAAATGGGAGACATCTGTAATACTTTAAACAATATATGTTTTTTATTGATTTAAAAGAGGAAGGGAAATATAGAAACATTAATGATTAGAGAGAATCATTAATCAACTGCCTCCTGCTCCTGCATGTCCCACACTGGGGATCACTATATATATATATATATATATATATATATATATATATATATATATATATATATATATATTTACCTATTTTCTATTTTTCATAATGATATGAGTTATACTATTTAATTTGTATATGTTTCACAAGAAATCAGGTAAATATATATGTAAACTCACATATCCATGAAGTAGGAGCAGCTAAAGAGAAGTGATAGGTGTTAGAATCAGCCCAGAAGAAAATAAGGTAACATGAATGAAGTTTGCCCCATTTCAGTACTGATTCTTTCCTAAATAACACTATTTTTTTTTCTCAAATGGGACTTCAGTGACTGATAAATCTAACAGTCATAGTTCTAAAATGGTACTTGTTCCATTGAGCAAATCTGGTATAAAAAATTGTGGCTGAGATAGATGGGAAAAAAATAGGAGGAAATCAAAACAAAATCTTTATACGGTTCTTATGCAATGGCCAGCAAACTGTAGCTCATGAGCCACATGTGGCTCATGATCCTCAGTTTGCTGCTCTGTTGACTAATGAGTTTGCCAACCACTATTCTTATGTAAAAAAAAAAAAACTGCTTCAATTTACAAACACATGCCTATTGACCTAAAATGGTTAATTCAGCTAATAAGAAAAGGATCTTCTTTTCATTCTTTCTGTCTTTTATACATTTCCTATTAGCCCATTGTGCAATATTGCACGCAGTAGGCTGCCCGCTGCTTCCATGGAAGCAAGCTGGAAACGTGGGGCACTGCCAGGAGCCATGCTGCTTCAGTGGAAGCCAGGAGGGACCCACACTGCTTCCACGAGAGGTGGACTTGCCATCTCCTCTCCAGGCCTGCGCTCAGCCACTGAGGCTGTGGGCCAGCCTCCCTGTCCCTGTCCATGTCCACTCTGGCTCCAGAGGGCTGGCCTGAATTAGCACAGCAACAAAGCACGCATTCTGCCAGGCCTCTCACTCTGCCCACTCTCAGCAGCTGCCCCCCTCTGACTGGGGGACTCTGGCGGGGCTAAGAGGACTGGGCACCACCATCTTGTGGCTATGGCACTGCCATCTTTTTGATGGAGTGACAGTTAATTTGCATATTACCCTTTTATTAGATAGGATGGAATTATTAAAAATAATATCAATGATTTTTCCAGGATAAATTCATTTTACAAAAAGGATACTATTTGTGTCTTTCTCTTTTTTTATTTTAAAAATATTTATTTTTGAACAGTTTTAGATTTACAGAAAAGTTGCACACTACAGAGTTCCACATACCTCCACTGTTTCCCTTAATGTTAACATCTTAACTAAGTGGTATATCTGTGTCTTTCATTCATGATTATGAGGGTGAGTAGGAATAAAGATAGACATGTTATTCACATATTTTTAAAGCCTTAAAATTTGCAGTTTAAGAATAATATGTTCCCTGACTCCTTGGAGAAATAGGTATATAATTATTTTATGGATTACTTTGACATTCTACCCAAGAGTATAAGTTCATAATGACGATTCTATTAGAAGGGAGAAAATGTCAAGTTTATGTTGTCAAAGTTAAGGCAAGTAAATTCCTTTCACTTGCTTTAAGTCGTAAGTTTTTTCTTTTTTTTTCCTAGGGGTTTTATATATTTGTATTGAATTTATGGGGCCATATTGGCTATTAACATCATATGCTTTAGGTGTACAAGGTTATAATTTGACAACTGTGTACTCTATTGTATACTTACACCCTGAAGTCTAGTTTTCTTTTGTTACCATATATGTGAACCCCTTTCCTTTTGTTACCATATATGTGAACCCCTTTTATCCTTCTCCAACCTGAATGGGAAGAAATATTTGCAAATATCTGAAATATCTGAAGAACTCATGCAGGGATTTTTTAACCTGGAAGTTGCATAAGCATATTTGGCATATTTGGGTTCGGAAAGGGCTGCTCAGCTTCAGTATGGAGAATGGATTTTAAAGGGGTGGGAGTAGCCAAGGGGGTGATTCAGGGAGATGCCAGATAGGAGGTTATTGTAATCAACCAAGAAACTATTAAACTTGTAAAGATTTACTTTAAATTTTATACACACGTAAGAAGTGAATAGTTTAACTAAAATTAAATTTCTTCTTTTTAACTTTAAAAGCTGAGTTTTTTCTTCTTTATTGATTAAGGTATTGCATATATATATCTGTATCCCCCTTTTGCCCCTCTATATCCCAATCATGTCCTCACCCCCCTGGTGTCCGTGTCTATTGGTTAGGCTTATATGCATACATACAAGTCATCTGGTTGATTTCTTCCCCTTGTCCCCGCCCTCCCCTACCTTCTCTCATAAGCTTCTCACACAAGCTTTTAATCCAAGCTCTGTTACAAAAGATTACCTGAGCTACTTTTTTTTTTTCCTAAAAGGCTGACTTATGTACTCAATTAGTGAAGAGAATTCTACCATCACTTTGGTTTATAACTAACTGATGCTTCTTTTATACATGGTGTGTTTCCATATAAACCAAACCAGATTCCAATAACATTTAATAGCACATTTGTTAATGACATTCACTGTTGTTACTTACTTTTTTAAAATGTTAGATAATAATATCATTATTTATTTTTTGGGGAACATTAACATTTCATAATGCTTGAATATCCCACCCCAAGATTCACATTTAGTTTAATTTTTTTACATTGCAGAGGAAGATATATTTATAATCTAACTCTTATAAACATAAGTGCAAGTTCTACTTCAAATGCCAAAAAGAAGGGCAGAGGGACTAAACATGCTTTTTCAAACAATTTCATTATAATATTCATTAAATATTAAAAATATAGTGATTTGTGCCTAATAAATTAAATAATAAGACAATCATATTTTTGAAAAGCATAAGAATTTTAAGAGGAAGTATGATCCCTTTTCTCACATGATTTATAAACAATATTAAGGAGAGCAGAAAACATATAAATGATTAAAAATAATGAAGCTCATCTATAAACAATGGAATATATATGTTATCATTTCTTACTAGTTATATAGTATTTGTAAGTGCACATTTACTTGAGGTAAGTATCAATGAGATTGCTGAGTGTGAAAGTAATTTTACATTTTACTTTATTAGAGACTAGAGTCCTGGTGTACCAGTTCTTACATGGGTGGGGTCTGGCTGGCATGCCCTGATGGGGGCCCATTGCTCAGGGCTTGCTATGGGGTCTAATGCTGGAAGTTATAGCTTTTCCCCGGCTGGATCTAATTATAATTTAAGGATGGCCGAAAGAAATCTCACAACAGAACTGTTTTTACATTTCATGTGGTACGAGATGAAGTTGTTTATGTGTTGTTTGCAAACATATATCAAGATGGATGATGCTCCTAGTCAATTTTGATCAGTGAATAGAGCATCAGCCTATGGACTGAAGAGTCCCAGATTTAATTTTGGTCGAGGGCTCTTGTCTGGGTTTCAGACTCTATCCCCAGTAGGGGGCATTCAGGAGGCAGCTAATCAATGATTCTCTCTCATCATTGATGCTTCTATCTCTCTCTCCCTTTCCCATCATCTCTGAAATCAATAAAAAAAATATTTTTTTTTTAAAAAAAGAAGATGGATGATGGCCCTTTAATGATTCTTGCATTCTTCCTGGGGTTCTGCCCTCAGTTTCCCAATATGATCTTCATGTCTGTTTATTCTTCATGTCTGTTTCTTTAAAAGTTTTTCTGGCCCTCACTGATTTGGTTCAGTGAATAGAGCATTGGACTGTGGACTGAGGGGTCCTGAGTTCAATTCTAGCCAGGGACACATGCCATTGGATGGGCCGGATGGCTGGGAGGGGAGGGACTGCAGGAGGTTGACCAGCAGGGCCAGAGAGAGTCCATGGGAGGTTGGCTTGTGGGAGTGCATTGACTATAAGGGGGCAGCTCCTGCATTGAACGTCTGCCCCCTTGTGGTCATTGTGCATCATAGCAACTAGTCAAGTGGTTGCTTAGGCTTTTATATAGATAGATTGTATAAAGGTTTTCCTTAGTACCATTTACAATGCTCACCTCCAAGATATTCTGCCTCCACGACAGAACTTGAAATTTTCAATGTTTTTTATTTTTCTATTTAATTGGTATATGGTGGTTTTATTTTTTATTTCCCTAATGATTAGTGATAAACATCTCTTGATGTGTTCTACATTTATAAATTGTTCATATAAGTTCTGGAGGATAGAAAGAATATATTTTTCTCAGTATATTATTTCTTTATCAAATTTTATATATTTAAGGCATGCAAGTTGATGTTTTTATATATATTGTGAAATGATCACCACAGTTGACCTAGTCAATGTGCCTATTAGCTCACATAGTTACCATTTTCTTTCTTTTGTATATATGGTTAACAATGTTCAAGAAAGCAAGTCTTTTTAACCATTAAGCATACTATTAGCTGTAGTTTTTTTGTGTGTATGTGTGTGTGTGGATAACTTATAGCAGGTAGAAAGGGATCCCTCTTGTACATAATTTGCTGAGTGCTTCCATCAGGAGAAAATGATAAATTTTATCAAATGCTGAAATTATCTCCTGTTTCCAAAATTAAATGGCAAGTCTAGCAATCACTCTTACCAGTCATGTGCCATCACAGGACAAGTCAAATTATGAGGAATAATTTTTCACATGCAGTTTATGAGATGTATCTCCCAATATGTGATGCATTGACTAGGTAAAGTGATTTCAAAAAAATATGAAATACTTAAATATGTACATCATCAGTTCCAATTCCTTTCCTGAATTTGAGATCAATGAAACAAGTTACCGTGGATTTAGTAGTAAATTAAGAATAGAATGCTTAATTGAATAACCATTTTTTCAAGAGGTTAATAAGTATTGTTAATTATTTAAAGGATGTATTAAACTTTAAAACTAAATGTATAACTGAATGTCTTATTTCCCTTCTACCCAACACCTTCTGACCTGTATTCAACATCTTAGTTAAGGTCACCCAAATTCACCCAAATTCACTCAGCCTTATGGATTTAGAAACCTTGCTTTCAGCCTTATCTCTTTATACAATTTGTAATCAAATTTTATCTGTCTCTTATTCAGGAATTAGGAAAGAAATTGCCAGTGAGTTATATTGATGCTATTTCTAGATCCATCCTTATCGCTTTCTTTTTCAGCCTCATATAATTCTTACTGATGCAATCCTCCAAATTATTTTACTTCCCAATCCTTCCAATAATTTTCTATAACTATCTGAAGATTTTTACAGTATTTAAAATGATTAATATTTTTCCCTTGACTAACACATCATATCCAAGATCTACCCTATTATATGCTACTTTAGTTAATGTATTTTTATCAGCTATCCTTTTTGAGCCACCTCTCACTGTTCATCACTACCCTAGCTACATTCCATTTAAATAAAACTGCACCTGTTTTTAGATGTGCTGTGTGCTTTCATGTCACAATGCTTTTGAAAAATTCTGTTTCCTGTACTTGAAAGGCATTTTCCTCCTATTCTGACTTCTATGTTCCCACTGGGTTTTTAAGATCTAGCCTAAATTCCTTGCCTCAACTAAGAGTTTCATGGACTTTCTCAGGAAGAACTTATGTATTTTCCATTCTGCTGGTAAGAATTTTATAGCCACATTCTTTGGAATATTTCATGTGTGTGTATGTGTGTGTGTGTGTGTGTGTGTGTGTGTGTGTGTGTGTGTGTATATATAATGAAAAATACATATATATGTAACAGGGCTCCTTTAATTTTATTTTATCATGTTTGTGTTCTGAACGCCTAGCAATTGCTCCACACATAGCAATTTGTCAGTTACTTATGCCTATTAACATTTGTATGATATAACTTGGTACCATTATCTTATATAGGCCTTGGACTGCTCAGGGTATGTTTAGTTATATATGCTCCCCTTTTCTTCCTCTGAATGTATATAATTCTAACTGTAAATCTAATGCAATTTTATTTTTCATTAGAACTTTAGACTATATGAACCCAGCTTAATAAAATTAATTATTATACATTTACTAATCTTCTTCCCTAGAAATAATTCCATTTCATAACTTTGACATATATGTTATTATTTTTACTAGAGGCCCAGGGCATGAAATTCATGTACTTGGGGTGTCCCTCACTCTGGCCTGCACCCTTTACCAGTTTTGGAGCCCTCAGGGGTGTCCGACTGCCAGTTTAGACCTGATCCCAGCAGTCAGACATTCTCACAATCCCTCAGACCACTGACTCCTAATTGCTCATCTGCCTGCCTGCCTGGTTGCCACTAACTGCCCTCCCTGCCAGGCTGATCACCCCTCACTGCCTCTGTGTGCCAGATTGGTCACCCCCAACTCCCCCCACCACCAACCTAATTTTGCCCAACTGATCCCCCTGACAGCCTGGCTGCCCTTTATGGCCTCCCCACTGGCCTGGTCCTTCCATACAGCCTACTTGTTTAATGGTTTGGTCATCCCTTACTAACTTCCCTGATGGACTGGTAGGCAGCCATCTTGTGAGGGTGTGAGGGTCAATTTGCATATTACCTCTTTATTATATAGGATAATTAGTGACATGGAAATAACATATCTTAAAAATTATTTATGATCTGTTATGAATAATTATCTAGTTTCATTATTATATAGCTTTCTAACATAGCATATATAAAATTATATATTTTTAAATATTTACTATTTCATAAACTAATTTGAAAAGAATATTTCACAAATATTTACAAATAGTATACTATTACCAAAAGGCTAAATTCAATAGCACTTATTCCTTCAATATTTTTAAATGCTTATTATGTGTCATGAGCTATGATAGACATAAATACTTGCTTTCATAATAAAAAGGAGGATATACAATAAAGTTAGAGATGATGGTGATAAACTTGAATGTTTATTTTGTTCTAAGTGCTATTCACTCATTTACTACAATAACCTGTTAGTGATCTGTTTTTAGCTAGTCAGAATTTATTGTTAAAGGGACATATAACATAGTAGAAACAATATATAATTCATCTTCTTATAATACCTACAAAAATTCTTAATTAATAGCTAGGCATCAATAAATACACATTTTAGCAGTTTACTTGAACTTTTGTGTTCATAACCAAATGCTTTATTTCCTATTAGAAATTTGTATGATTCTTGGATAAAAACTTTAGAATCAGTATAATGGACTTTTAAGATTAATTATAACATAATATCTTATTCAACATCTTCTTTAAGTATAAATATAGGTTTGAGAAAAATTATATAACAATTTTATGTACCTTGAGATATTTTTGACTTTTTAAGTCATTTAAGTTATCTAATCATAAGTTTAATTAAAGTGTAGCTAAATGATAAATGTAAAAATTTCAAAAGTAAATATCAGTCTTTAAAATTGCTTTGAAATTGCTGTTATTGTATCTGTATCTGTATCTGTGATTCATGAATGCATGTATGAGTATGAATGCCTACCTTCTCTGCTTTAAGTTTGAAAACTAGTTTCTAGATTCAATTATGAGTTTAGATAATTGTGTTTAGATGTTTTAACACCTAATTTATTATGCTGCATTTTTTTGATCATGGTTGAAATGTAATTTTAATGCTTGGTTGGTGATTCTTTTTTGAAGGTATTAAATAGATTTGCTGCTTAGGAGTGAATTACTTTTTTACACAAGTTGTCAAGAATCTTTCAGGTAGGGAAACAAATGTTTTGATTATTATTATTATTATCATTATTTTAACAAAAAGGAAAAATAGAGAATAGAAACCAGGAGGTAATTAGAAATCAAGACAAATTGAATTCAGAATGTGAACCCTTATTTGCTATTGTAATTTTTACAAAGATGTTTAAACTACTGCATCAATAAAGCCAATATGCAAATGTCTTTTATAACATGAAGTTTTTCTATTAAGATGGATTTGTCTAAAATTTTACTTTGCCAAGATGTTTTCTAAGTATATGTTAGATGATAACAATGTGAAAAGGGCTGTTAGGGGCAATCCTTCAGAAGTTTTGGTTGAACACAATAAAATGTATTTTTAGTATTAATGTATTTTTAGTATAACTCCCTTATTGTAAATATTGTCCTATAAAACGAATTAAAAGACAAAAGTCTTTTTAGATTATCTTTTTGAGAATTATCTTGCAAATATATTTTAAGAAACACTAGGTTAATTAATTCAACCTGGCACCATATTTGGGAACAGAAGGCATATTACTCATATGTAGAGTAGCTTCACTAAGTATTGTTTTCAAAGGAACATTTGAATTTCAGTTAAAATAAAATGTTTATGCTTTAATCCAAACTCTCACCATCTTTTTCTTATTTGTTTTATATCATTTATATCATTTCCTTTAGCCACTACTCTGACCATAGTCAAAAACATATTTGCACCATTTAATCAATACTTAGTGTGATTTTCTTTCTATGATTTCTTTGATTTTTTTTCCTTTTCTTAACTTCCATGTAGTATAAAGGAAAGGGAATTGGGTTTGGCCCCTCTATTTGGCAAGTTGTGAGTAAGGAAAATAGTAATTAGAATAAAAACAATGGTTTAAGTGGTCTGGAAGACACCTTGCTAATGTCTGCAATAGAAATGGGAGAGGGAAAGATCACAGTGCAGTGCTGGCATGATTCTGTCCCTGCAGGCAGAAAACAGGAACACAGCTCTCTAAATCTGCTTTTCCTGGAAAAGAATCATATGATTTATTTAATGAGTAAAAGGCATAGCAGCAGAGTCACGCTAACTGCTCATCAAAATGCTTTTCCCCTGAGGGCACCATGTTTTGCCTAGTAACGCCAGGCCCTGCACTCCCTTAAGGTAACATTTTGAGTGTAGCCTTTCACACCTTTGACATACAGTTTTGCATTTGGGACAGCTGATAAAGGGTAAGGAAGACTAATAATTTTATATGCTGACCTCTCTGCATGCATCTATTTCTTCCATGCTGATATCCAGAAGTCAAATTACTGGCTCAAAGAACATGCTTTTCAAAAAAATACTCTTGGCACAAATTGCCAAACTGCCTTCTTGAAAGGCTATATCAATAACCATTTCTACTAACAGTCACTAGAATGCCTGTTCTATCATACCTTTTGCCAGCATGGAATACAATTATTTTAAAGTATTTTTTTATAAAACAAAAAAGAACACATTTAGAGAGCAGACACTGGTGAATTATGACTTGTGGGACAGATTTTGCCCTCTGATTTTTTTTTATTGCCCTTGAGCTAAGATTGGGTTTTAAATTGTTGAAAAATATATCAAAAGAATAAAATCTTGTGAACAGATTTTGTGAGGATTTTGTGAAAATCAAAAGAATAATATTTTGTGAATCATATTTTGTGAAAAGTACATGAGGTTTAAAACTGCAGTATTAATATAATAAAGTTCTACTGGTACACACAAGAATAAATAATATAGAATAATTTTTCTTCATGCAAAAATAGATGAGTAGATGCTAGGGTTGTTTTAATATTAATGGTGTCAACTAATTCTTCTTTATCTTTTCTTATCTGGCTCTGTAAATGACCTTGGATTCATGGTATATGATGGCTGCTCTTACCAACGCATCCATATTTCAATCATCAGATAGGCAATGATAGGTAGAGAGAAAGATAAGAATAAACATTCCACAAAACTCTTCCACTTATATGTCAATAAAAAAAATCCCCTCAGCTACAAGATCTAATATAGCAGAAGAAAAAGTTTAGAAGTATGCATTATTGGTGTCCAGGTGCCCAGTTGAAATATGATTTACTATAGAAATTCCATCAAAATTTATCATATTCTTAATGTCTAGTGAGAAAGTCATTATTAAATTTATGGTAGACCAAAATATAGAAAATGAAAATGATCCAATCTGCTTGAAATTAATTCTACCTAAAAACCAATTCATAAAAATAGCTCCACTATTAAAAGTTACCAGTAACACCTATATTTCCAAATTAATAGATCAATTCAGTGTTTAGCTGTCTTCGCCTCTATTTCTGTTTCCTTTCTTTTCTTCTCTCCCTAGACAACTTCTTAATTTGGGAATGTTTCAGAGTTCAGTTTGCAGACATATTCTCTTATACTTACATTCACTTCCTTGGCAATTACTTCTGGCCTCATGCCTATAAATAAACACAAATATGCAAAAGAATGAAAAACAAATCCCTTCCCAATTTTCTGAGTCATATGTTAAACTAGAGGCTTAGTGAACGACATTCATGCACTTGGGGGAGAGGGGTCCCTTGGCCTGAATTGTGAGAGGGCACAAACCAAGCCGAGGGACCCCACGGGTGCATGATCAGGTCCAGGGAGGGACACAGAGGTTGGCCAGCCAGGGAGAGACCATAGGAGGGCTCCAGGATATGTCCAGCCCATCTCACTCAATCTCAACCAGTGGAATCCCAGCAGCAAGCTAACCTAGTGGTTGGAGCATCTGTGCATGTCATAGGAAGCCCTTGAGCAGCCTTAGTGTATCTTTAACATATTACATTTTGATTGGTTGATCGGCTGACTGGATAACCATGTACTTAGCATATGAGGCCTTTATTATATAGAATATTTACTTCACATTCATACTTGAAGGTCTGATAGGTAGTTCTACCTTAAAATGCCTATAAGTAAACTCTGAATGTTCCCTGAGAAATTGATTAATATATCCCCATCTCATTTGATAATATCATTCTTCAGTTGCAAAGGACAAAAATGTTGGATTAATATTCAGCTAATTTCTTTATCTCTTGTTCCATATGCAATCTATCATTAATTGCTATTGTATTTGCTACAGACTCTAACCCTTCCATACCACCTCTATAACTATCCTGTTATGTCATCGGCCTTATCTGTTGTCTTCACTGTAGCAATGGTTTCCTAAATGATTCTGTTCAGTACTTGCCTGCGTGTAATGTTCAGCATAGGAGACAGAGTTAGACTAGAAAAATGTAAACAGGATGTAGCCACTTGTTTTAAACAGATTCCGCAGCGGGCTCTGAATATCATTCAGAATTTAAAGTCCAAGTCCTTACAATAGTCAATAGGGCTTTCCCATCCTTATCATTACTTCTTTCCTACTCTCCTCTCTTTCATTCTCTCTTTCTGAATCACATTAGCCACCTCTCAGTTTATTGAATATATCTGAGGTACTTGCCAGCTAGATTTTGCTATGCCTGTTTCCTCTGCCTAAAATGCTATTCACCCAGATTTCCACATATCTAAATGTTACTTCCATCAAATGTCATATTCTCAATTAGGCTTACTCTCACCACTCTGTTTAAAACAGCAAAATTACCAAATACATCCACTTCTCCTTACTCTATTCTTTTTACTTTTAAAAATTCCATTTTATATTATAAACAATTACATAAATATGTATAAATATGCCTTTTTTAATTATAATACATTGACTAATATTTGTTTTCCCCTAATATAATGCTAATCCCATAAGGATAAGGTATTTTTTGGGGACATGCATACTTATTTTATAAGTAAATGACTATGCAAATAATGAAAAAGAAAATAACCTTAAATAGTAACTTGCAATACGTGTTTTAAAAATTTCAGTAAAAGTCAGTTTCAAATCTTGATTATTTGAGGATAAAATTAGAGAATCAGGTGCATTAAATTATTGCAAATTATAAAAATTAACTCAAATTATATTTTTTAACTAAATTTTAAAGTATTAATATAATTATGATAGCCAGGATGTAGGTAGGAAATGGGAATGCAAAAGAGTGAAAATTCTTCAAATGTGTCATGCTTTCTACAGGGAAGGGAAATGAACTGATCTGTTGTCAAGTATAGATGTGCTAAACAGACTAATAATTTACTGAAATTGATATGGATATCATGCAACAAAACTCTCTTTCTTTTTGACTGAATCTATATTTGCAGAGAGTGTTCTCAATACAGTTTTGCTTTATTAATAAATTTGACTATTGGTAGAAAATATAAAGATTGGCAAAGATATTCTGACAGTTATTGTATTTTTTAAAATTACTAATATATCTTAAATTTTAGTCTAAAAATTTTGTTTTTCTTGTTGGTTTTCTTTTTCAGACAAACTAGTATAACTCATTACCTCTGGGGAGGCTAAGAACTTGACCTACTAGACTTGCAAAGCTAGTGTGCCAATGAAAGATAAGAATTAAACATGTGTGGCAAAATAGGGCCTTATAACTTAACTAGAGGCCAGTGTATGAATTTGTGCATGGGTGGAGTCCCTCAGCCTGGCTGGTGATTGGGACTATTGGGGTCATCTCGTCCAATCCCAATTGGACAAATTGGGGCTTGCTGGCCAGAGAGAGGGAGCACGGGAGGTTGGCCGGCTGCATGGGGTTGGTCGTGGGAGTGCACTGACCACCAGTGAGGAGTTCCTGCATTGAGAGTCTTCCCCCAGGTGGTAAGTGTGCATCATAGCAACTGGTTCTTTGGTTAACCAGTCATAACAGTCACTTAGGCTTTTATATCCTAGACTAGTGGTCTGGTCCATAAAATTCGTGCATGGGGGTGAGGGATTCCCTCAGCCCAGCCTGTACCCTTTCTAATCGGTGACACCTGGTGACACCTTGGGATCAGGCTGCCTAATCTGGCAGTCAGACATCTTTCTCACAATCTAGGACCACTGGCTCCTAAGCACTCACCTGCCTGCCTGCCTTACTGTACCTAACTGCCTTTGCCTGCATGTCTGATTGACACTAACCCCTCTTTCTACCTGCTTGATTGCCCCTAACCTCTCTGCCTTTCTACCTGATTGCCCCAAACTCCTTCTGCCTGCCTGATTACCCCCAACTGCCTTTCCCTGTCGGCCTGATCTTGCCCCCAATTGTCCTCCCATGCCAGCTTGATCTTTCCCCCAATTGCCCTCTCCATCATCCTGATCACTCCTAATGGTCTTTGCCTTAGCCCCCATCACTATGGCTTAGTCCAGAAGGAAGTTGGACATCTGGAAGATGGCCAGTTGACCTAGTTTAATTAGCAGATTACCCTTTTATTAGCAGAGATAGATTATATATAATAGGATTGTTTAAATGGGGAAGGGGTAAAGGAGTGTTTTTCAGCAGGAGGAGATGCTCTTGGCAGACCAAAATACATAATCCCTATATTTGAAATGATAGCAAGCCATATGCACTATACTGCCAAACTGGTCATTAAAAAATTGAACTGCTTACAACTTACACCAAATAGCTGTTGCCTTTTTTTTTTCTTATATTTTTTAGGTTTGTTTATTTATTTATTTATTTATTTATTTATTTATTTATTTATTGTGTTACATGTATACATATCTCCCCATTGCCCGCCCCCCCCCCAGCGTCTGTGTTCATTGGTTATGCTTATATGCTTGCATACAAGATCTTATCTACTCCACCTCTCCTTAAACTTCCTGCTGTTTTATTTGACAGTCTGTTTGATGCTTTACTGCTTCTGTGTCTATCCTTTTGTTCATCAGTTTATAATGTTCTTTAAAATCCCTCCTCAGCCCCGACCTTAGGTTCTACCTTCACAGTTCACCCAGATTAGGTTTTGATTGGACAGTTTCTATGCCAGTCAGCATCAAAAGCTCCATCTTGTAGGCAGCCATTGGCTCCTCACATTTCAGCCAGATTTAGTTCTGATTGGTTGGTTTCTATGCCACTCAGTGTTTCTGGGCTTATCAATGGGCCTGATCAGAGATGTGGGGGCTTATCAGCAGCCCAAGCAGAGGCCTGAGAGAAAGAAAGGTGTGGCTGCTGGCTAGGCCTCGAGAGAAAGAGAGAGGCCAGGACTGATCAACAGTTATCATAGACTATGGATCAGACTGTGCTTCTCTCTGCAGAACTCTCTTTAGGCCTGATCCGCAGCCCCTCAGCAGTCAGTGCTGGGTGGCGGTACCTGCAGTGGTGGCAATCAGTGCTAGGTCACCACAGCAACATAGCACTGACTGCAGGACTGACTTGCAGTCAGTCTAACCTTCGGTCATTTTAGATGTTATGGACCCTGGGTTTTGATATATTAGGGATAGGCCTGATACATGGATTTGTGTATGAGGGTGTAGTATCCCTCTCAGCCTATTCTGCACCTTCTTGCAATCCGGTCCCCCTTGAGGGAGATGAAGCAGTGCGCCAGGACCGACCCATGCCACTTGCACTCATCCACCCCACTGCATTTGCCACCTCAGCTCCATAGCAGAGTCAGGAGAGGCTCCCACCACCACCCCAGCTGAACTCGCCATCCATGAGCCTGGCTTATGGTTGAGCACATTGACCACCAGGGGGAAGCTCCTTCATTGAGTGTTGATAAGTGCACATCATAGTGACTGATCGACCAGTCATCATTCTGGTCATTCGATTGTAACAGTCACTTAGGCTTTTATACGTGTGTGTGTGTGTGTGTGTGTGTGTGTGTGTGTGAATGAATGATCAGAATGACCAGAGACCAGAACTACTGACCCCTCTCCCAGGCTTGTCCTGCTCCCCAGTGGAGACCCCCACCCTAATTGGGGGAATGGCCAGCCTATAAATTCCTGGTGGCACTTTGTTCAGGCTGGTCCCACCCACCCTGTAGGGATCCCCACCCCAATCCAAGACCCCCATCAGGGCAGGCCAGATGGCCCCTACCCGTGCACCAGAAAGAGTAATCTGACTCTAAATGGTAGAATGACCAGAATGACAGCTGGACCAGTTACTATGAGGTACACTGACCACCTCTCAGTTCCTTTCCCTGGCGGGCAGGCTCGGATTGCCTGATGGTAAATGGGCATATGGGGGAGTGTGGCAGGGGATGCAGACAGCACCAGGACAAGGCCCCTGCCCCATTGGTTGCCCCACATACAGAGGGTGGGGTTAAAGTCAGCAAATGGGCAGGAACAGTTGACCTTTCAGTCTCTTTCTGTGGTTGACAGACATTGGTCACCTGATGGCAAATGGGAAACTAGAGATGGGTGGTGACACAGAGTGGGGTTGGCTACGGAAAGATTGTTTTGATCACAGACCAGGCTTGGGACCATATCCATGCACGAATTTCATGCGCTAGGCATCTATTATATAAATATTAAGGCTAAGGATAATATGATAGCATGAATGACTTTAATAAAGGATAAACGTTATTTTATTTTTCATTGTTAAAGATATCTATGATTGCCATGTGGAAAATAGGGGATGGGGGCAAAAATATGAAAGGGAGACAATTAATGAGACCACTGCATTAACCTAAGAAAGTTTTGTTTGCAGGCATTAGAAATGGAGATAAATAGACAAAGAAAAAACTTAGAAGATAGAACTAACACAACTTGTGCAGACTATATAATGCAATTAAGTCATATATCTTGCCTTTTCTGTTTTCTAAAGTCTGTCTACCAAAATAATTATTCTAGAAGCTTTAGTGTCTTCATGATAATAATGGTAATGATCTCATAGGGTAGTTTACATAATTAAATGAGATTGTGACTATAAAGCTATTAACACCATGCCTGACACCAAGAACTCATAAGTAATTAACATCATTACTCTTTGTTACCAGTATTAACATTAGTTATTGATATATATAACAATATATATGCAATGTGAAAATTAGAAGAACATTAGGTATTGAAATATATATATGTATGTATATATATATATATATATATATATATATATATATATATATATATACACACAATGAGAAAATTAGGGAGCAATACAGATGATTCTTAAAATGATGAACTGAACCAGATTGAGGGATGGGAAGAACTAAAGGAGAAGCAGGTTTAGAGGGCTAAGTTGAAATCTAAGATAATGAAAAACACATTCTGATCATATATTATAGGATATATTTTTTATCTTGATCTCTCAGAGTTACTTCTTAATGGAAACATTTTCCTACTGGTTAGTAGCCAGAAGAGTTAATTCTGTGCCCTCCCCCTCTTATCTTACCTGATAGAAGGTCCCTCACCCTACTGATTTTGAGGCTAACATGAGCACTGCATCCCAGCAGAATTCAAAGAGAGGTATTGGAGGAAAGATTCAGTCCACTCCCAATCACACATGCCTCCCCATCGAAGTGGATTATATAGGCTGGTGTTTCCGGCCCAAAAGAGACAATAGAAATAGTCTTTTGGGGTTCTAATTTTTAAAAATATAAGATGAAGTCATTTGAAATCATAGTAAAATTCAAATTATAGTTCACCAAAGTTCATAATCTTTTCCAAAGCAACAAGTATTTTTTTAAAAATATATTTTATTGATTTTTCAAAGAGAGGAAGGGAGAGAGATAGAAAGTCAGAAACATAGATGAGAGAGAGAGACATCGATCAGCCGCCTCCTGCATATCCCTCAGTGGAGATGTGCCCACAAGCAAGGTACATGCCCCCAACCGGAATCAAACCTGGGACCTTCCAGTCCGCAAGCCAACGCTCTATCAAGTGAGCCAAACCAGTCTCAGCAACAAGTATTTTATATTTATAGAAATCTCAAGGTTACCTAAGAAATAATGTACTACTAGTAAAAGTCAGGGATGAGGGAGGGAGAAAGATTGTCCAGAAGGAACCATCACTGAGAGTATAAGAACAGAAATTCCTGATTTTCATATGTAGTAGCTTTCTTCATCTGAAGTCTCACCCAGTTTGTTAGGCAAAAAATCTTGTTCTCATTGACTCCTTATTCCCTTTTTATGACATTTCACATCTGTCAGCAAATACTGTTGGCTCTCCCCTCAAGTTATTCAAAAACCATGCTACTTATATCACCTCCACTGCCTCAGCCCTGGTCCTGGACCCCTCCACCTCCTGCCTGATTAGGGCAACAGCTTTTCATCTTGAATCTATTTTTGTAAACATGGCCCCCTAAAGCTTATTCTGCATATATTCAAATTACTATTTTAAAATGTAAATTTTATTGTATTGCAGTTTTTTAGTTTGTATTGTTTCACATCACAGTTCCTTCAGAACAAAAGTGACAAAGCTTTCATACCCTACCAACCTTACATGTTCCATTCTGCTCCACCCTGCAGACTTTCCTGACTGTCAGCCTCTGCTACCTTTACCCAAATCCAACCTCCATTGTTCCCTTTTGTGCATGCCAGTCAGGCATTCATCTCCGGACCTTGCCAGTCACTGCTTCCTCTTTCTGAAACACTTTCCCCTAAGATGTTCTACTAATTTATTTTTGTTTTTTACCTTTATTATTTGGTGTCTGTATTCTTCCTCCGGTAGACTATACAGTAGCATTGAACTTTGTGCTGTTTATTGATAACTCCAAGTACCTACCTAAGTGACTAAGTACTTGCACATACTTAGTAGCTATTCAAAACTATTGCTGCATGAATGAATGACAAAAGGGAAGCTACAGGAAAATCATGCAGAAATTTCAGTCATGTTAATTTCTAACCAGCCTATAAGTCAATCAAAAACCATCTGTTTATTTTCTTATACTGGTCAAAGTACCAATTGAGTATAAATCTAGGTAAAATTACAGTACAATATAGGTAGTTGATTGAAGTAGTGTATTTTTATATATTAGGTAATTTCAAAACTCTTTCATTCAGTTCATTAGATAAGCTACTTGTTTCATAGAAGCAAATAGATTCAAAATTATCACATTATGTATAAATGAACTGACCAACGAATATATGGCCATATGCTATGTAATGCACAATGATGTCAAGATTTTTAATGTTATTTAGTATTCAAAGTAAAAATGAAGACAGACCAAATGGGAAGAGCAAAAGTGATAGATATATTTACAGCTTGCTGTACCGGAAGGTCAGCTAGTCATTTGCACTTTGACAGAAACACAATAGCAAGCAGGGGAATGGGAAGGGTTTGTAGTAGAGGAAAGACCAGGCTTCAGGTATGTCCTGATTGGAGGCGGTTGGCCTGGGGAAGTTGTAGGGGGAGCTACGAGAGTGGGGCATCTTGTGTGATTGGTTAGGCACACTAATTTGACTCTCTGGTTGTTCCTCGGTTGGAAGAAGAGACAAAATTTAGGAAGCTGTCAGTTATTAAAAAAGTCTTTGCCATTTTTGGCCAATTGTTACAGAAGCTAGCTTCCTAAATTGTCACTAGAGAGAGCAACAGGACTTCCTGCAAGTCTGACCTAGAGCAGGCTGGCTTCCTGGGCTGTGTTTTGTAGATCATGAGGTTGGCCTTTTGAGCTGTTGCTACCGGTTGTGGGGTCAGAGTTCTGTTTGTAAATATGTTCTTGCTGTTGTCTGTATATTAAGTCTCAGCATGCTCATGGTACAGGATGACATTGATTGAGTATATACTACGAATTAACTTATCTTCACAAAACTGTGTAAATTTTATACTTGATTGATTTCTATATTATTAGTAAGATGTTTGAGTTTTAGCAGTTCAAAGATTTATCTTTGGTCATATGGTTAAGAAGTGGTAATAATCATATCAAAATCTAGACATACATTACTCAGGTGATTTAAGAATTTTTTATCTCAAAAATGACAGACTGTCTAGAGGATTTTGCCTACAGTATATATTTTAGAGCTTGATGTGACAAATTATCTCACATAGACACACACACACACACACACACACACACACACACACACACACACACATATATATGCACACACATATATGGTACTAAAAAATATTGTGATGTCAGGAAAATAAATAAGAATTATTAGCTAAGAAAAATTCATAATAAAGTACTACTTATTTAAATAGTTCTTGCATACATATGTATTATATATGTTTACATATAGATAAAGAAGCAATACCAGTTTGTGTATGGATATGTACATGTAGATGTATGTGTATAAATCAGAATATAATTAAATTTTAATCAGTGCATCATTGAGTTTACTATTTCAATGATACTTTGAAAAACATTTTTATTTATTTCAGAGAGGAAGGGAAAGAGAAAGAGGGATATAAACATCAATGATAAGAGAAAAATCATTGATCAGCTGCCTCCTGCACACTCCCCTTGGGGACAGAGCTCACAACCCAGGCATGTGTCTTTGACTGGAATTGAACCTGAGATTCTTCAGTCTGCAGACTGATGCCTTATCCATTGAGCCAAACTAGCTAGGGCTCAATGACATTATAAACACACACACAAAAATATCCTAAATGTTACATTCCAAAAGAATACAATACATTTTGGTCTTCTGTGCATTATCGCTACTCTGCATTTAACACTGAAAGAAAATCTTTCTTCAAGGACTACATGTTCCAATCACACTGTGATAAATATTCATAAGTATTACTTTCACCAACTGGTTTCAAGTAAACAAATCTTACAACCTTGCAGCAAATTTTCTTTCATGCAGGAGTTATATACTCACAAGATTAAGCATATTAATAACAAACTACAACAGAAATCAACCAAACAGGGCCACATATCATCAAAGTAAAATTGACAACTCAAAGATAAATTTTCCATATTGAGAAACTTAGTGTAAGCTAAATCCTAAATAAACCACTGGATTATTTTTAATGTTTAGACAAAACTTTTAGAATTTAAAATGAGTAGGCTTTCAGCAAATTACTGTACAACTATTGAGCTAATAAAAAAATACTTGCATATAAAAGTAATTTAAAAGCACAAATCTTGTTAGAACTAGAAAGGCCATTTGAAAATCTAGAATAATCCTAAGCATTACAAAAGAGGAAACTGAGACCCAAAAAAGTATGTGAGAAATTCCTACACATGCACAATTAGTGTAAAAACAGGCCATGAACTCAGCTTCCAGTTCAATCATTTTGCTTTGCTATCACGCTGTCATTGCCCTGCCATAAATGCTTCCATCCTTTGTCCAAATGATCTTTATAGATTTCAATATAATTTTAAGTATTATTGTCCAGTGGAGCATAGAACATAATTTACTCATGGTCATGATGGGGCACTTCTTCCATAATCACTTATATTCAGTGGCCCTAGAAATTAATCGAGTCAATATTATTTGTAGACAATCTAGTATAGAAAACCTTGTGTATTATATTAATGGCCTTGAAATGACCATAAAGATCTTTATGTATTTCAATAATTATATTTGGATGGGCCAAACACTGTTCAAATACAAATGGGAAAAATCAGCATTAGTTTAAATATGCTCATTATATTTGCAAATACTGTTATAAATGGTAAAACATCAATAAACCAAGATAATTAATGTTTTATTTCAAACATCCTTTATATTTATCATTACACTCCTGTTTCAAGATTTTTGTGTATCCCATATATTCTGTTCAATTCAATTTAAATTATTTCATAAATGTTAAGTTCTACTCTATTAATTATCTCCCTAAATTATGTTTAATCTAAAATATCTTCCTAGTTTGCCTTCTTTATCCATAATATGCATTTTGAATTATTTTTATTGTCTGTTTCCAACACCTTTTCCGCATTTTCACCACACTCTGTTTCCCTCCATATTGTTTCTTAGAAAAACAGAAGGTCTATGGTATAATGTTTTAGGTGTATAATGATACCCACAACAAAATTATAATCCCTTTGAATTGAGGAATTAACTAATTCATTCTTTCCCTTCTTTCTTGTCTTCTAACTCCTCTTCTTTCTCCAATTTTGAAGAACTGATTATAGTATTTCTCAGAAATTGAGCATAAGAGATAATAGTATTTTTAAACATTTAAATATAGTAGCCAATCTAAACTGAATATTAAGACTTTTTTCTATTTTATCCTTATGAATTATTGTTGACCTCACTCTCCGAAATTAAAAAACAATTGATGAGTGTGTACCTGTGTTGATTAATGCACTTATATATTACTACATAGCATGCAATAACTTCAATAAATAGATATCTAAATTGTAGATAAATGTAATAAATGTTTGTTATAATTTTATAGATAACATGGAAATTATAAACACAGAAAGTAACTGCAATATATTAATGTGAAACAATAAAAGAAATAAATGGTACTAGAAAGTTATGAAGTATCATAATCTCTTTGTCTTATCTAGAGGTGATTGCTGGCTATGATGCTAGATAAGGAAAGGAAGAAAGAATTGGTAGTATCACTGAGTACTCCTTCACTTCTAATTAATAACCCAAGTCATATGGTAAATAAATATAGAAATAGTTTATAGGTTGCTATTATCCCAACCCCATTATGACTATTCAACCAATATATTACTTTGATATTAGTATACTTTCTACATTCTAAATATCTGTATTTTTCTACAAGTTCTTTCAAGGTTTCACTATAAATGTGAGACCTAGGGTAAAATGAAGTATTATAATTAATTTCAAGTAGTATAGTAATGAAGAGTAATTATACCAGTTTTCACTTATTATGCATTAATATCTAAAAGCATTAATGCAAAGATACTAAGGACCAACATGCTGATAGTTCATTGAATAATTACCCATTTAAGTCATTCAATAAGGCAGTATTTGTAATACATAAACACAAATACTTATGTGTTTATAATTCATACATATAAATGATTATGTGTTTGAGGAAATGAACTTTAAAAGGTTATTACCTTTAATTTGTTTTTCTTGACACTTTAAGCTCAGCTTTATAAATAGTACTATTTTCACTAGTCTTGACTTCAATGACCCTTCATAGAGAAGTTAAATTATTGGAAAAATTCAACTTGTAACATGGAGCTGACTGAATCCTGTTTTTAAGATGTGTACATTAGCAAAAACAGCAGCATTTCTAGGTCTTTATTAACTGAAGTGAGCTAGGAAAATGAGTTGCAGAGAGAGGGAAGGAACAACATTTTGGGGTAAAACTGATTAATTAGTCACTGCACAATGCAAAAATTAAAGCAACTTAGAAAATTGAACATGGTAGCACCACGATGAGTACAACTGACAGCCTGAGCAAATCTCAGTGATCCATGAGCCACTTTATTGTACTCAGAATTCCCTTCCACTTGACTGGCACTGTGTTTAAGTTGGTGTTAAACTAGACAGTGTGAGCAGAATCATAATGCAAAAGAAAAACCACTAGGTTTAGTTTCAGAAGAATAAACGTGTTGCCCAGGTGTGTCATTAATCATTCAATTTTGAATCAGCTTTAAGCTTTCTAAACTTCAATTTTCTTTCTTATTTGAAATTTGAATGAGAACATCTGGCCTTCTCTTTTAGCGTTATTGGGATTCAGTGGAATAATGTAAATAAGTAAAAACACACCTGCTAAAATCGTTTCTCAGTCTGTGCTTTTATTTACAAAATTATAAAGTAGCTACTAATACCCGAGACTCTTTTCACCTCTACACTTATTAGCAGACATGCTAGTAATGTGTCTCGAGTATTTATCTACCAGTCATCTATATTTTGCTCACAGTTTATTTCTCTTAAATCTATTTGTCTGTCTTTTGCTAAACCAGTTTAAGTGGATCCCATTTGCTTATTAATTAATTTCCTTTGCCAAATTTATAAAGTAAAACTTTCTCTCCAGGAAAAAGCTCCCTAGACTATATATGTGCCTATCATTAGTTATTCATGTATATTGCTTCCTCCAACCTAGTTAGCACACACAAATACCTTTTCAGATGTTGGAACTCCACCCTATCTCTTCAGTAAAACCTTCCCTTAATTCATATCACAAATAATTGCTAAGAGTTCTAAACCCTCATAGTGTTTCATAGACAAACTGCTTATTTTGCACTTGTGTTTATTTACTTATGTTAATATATTCATGCATGTTTTCTGGGCATCTGTCACTCACCAGGCAATATTCTAGATGGTGGGGAAAGAAGAGTCAAAATGACATCTACAACAAGAGGAATGTCAACAACCACCTCTCCATCCCCATCAGGAGCTTATTTCCCAATGGGAGCAGGAGGTGAAGAAGGAAGACAAATAAGCTACATTTATAGCATGTCAGACATTGATATGTGCTCATAGGGGAGAAAAAACAAGGTAGTCAGATTTGATAGGTGTACATGTGTGTTGAAAGTAGGGTTTGCTGCAATGCCCATAAAACTGTATAGAGATGAAAATTTGGGAAACAAAGGATACCTTTGGGATTCCTGGACAAATGTTTCTCAGCAGTAACAATGGGTATAATGAGCAATTCCATTCCCTATTATAGTTTTGCTCAATTTGGACATTGAGGCATTGGTTACTTCCTTTATTTGTGTGTGTGTGTGTGTGTGTGTGTGTATGCATGTATGCACACACATTGCTTCTGCTAGAATCCAACACTCACTCTGAGAAGAAATCAAGTTTGGTATCTCAGTGAATACACTTTTTGGTTCCTTTATTTTTCATTTCCAGTTATTTTCTTCATATCTTGGGGACTTTTTCTCATTTTGAGGGGCAAGAGCATTTTCTCAGGCTTATTTTTTTTTCTTGGTTTGAACAACTTCAGGAAAAGGCTTCTGAGACATAAAATAATGTTCCTTAGGTTTCCCATTTTCTGCAATGACACAATTGTTATGTCTCAATGAGACATTTCAACTCAGAGTCCCCTAACTATATGAGGGAGTGCTAGTTATTAAAATAAGTGAGGAATATATCTGAAAGCTATCTGAAAAGAGAAAATTTATATTTTAAAATATGATGAATTCATATTTGATATTGTTGACATATTGAAAGAGCCACACTAGTAAATAAATTTAGGGATGCATTATTTCTTGTTGGCTTTAATATATTTTAAATAGGTAATTAGTATAAACATTAAAGCTAACTTCTAATTTTTGACTATTGATAATAATAAAAATAAGTATCAGTAAGAATAGTGGTATAAATAGACAGTAGAAAAACAATATTCCCTCAAATTTTCCTACATGGCTGTCAAATTTATTTTAAAATAAGTAAATTTATTAATTTATATCTAATATTATTTTTCTAATATTGATTTCTAACCTGAGATATGATATATACTAACTAGAGGCATGAAATTCATTTTAGAACAGGCCTTCCTTCCCTCAGCTGCAGGCACCTGCTTCCCTCGGGTACCCTGGACCTGAGTTTCCCTCTGGCAGGCACCCAGCACCCGGGCTTCACTCTGGTTCTGGCTTCATCTGGAATAACATCTGGTCTAATTAGCATATTACCCTTTTATTATTAAGGTATAGATTGGTTTATAAAGAATCTCTCGCCGAGACCGGTTTGGCTCAGTGGATAGAGCGTCAGCCTGCGGACTGAAAGGTCCCAGGTTTGATAAGAGTCAGGGGCATGTACCTTGCTTGCGGGCACCTCTCCAGTGTGGGGAGTGCAAGAGGCGGCTGATCAATGTCTCTCTCTCATTGATGTTTCTGACTTTCTATCCCTCTCCCTTCCTCTCTGTAAAAAATCAAAAATTATATATATATATATATATATATATATATATATATATATATATATATATATATACTCTCTCATGAGCTACTGCCAGAGTGATGATCACCCATGTTACACTTGGAAATCTGATCATCCCCAAGATGATTAGCAACAGACAAATTAATTCATAGCTGGAACTCCAGGTAAGAAGTTTTCTCTGCCAGAAGGATGAAATAAAACAACTTTTTCACTCTAATAGGAAAATATTACATACCTAGTTCTGATGAAATAGAAACATAATTCATGTAAACCTTTCTAAAATCTCTGATTATCCATTTTATTATAAAACTTCAAAAACATTGTCTTTCCATTCCCAGGCAATTGCTTAGAGAATTTATCCTTGTTTGGGGCCCTGCCATTTACATCTTAGAATGTCCTTTTTTGTACTTTAGAGAAACAGCTCCAACCTTGATTGCTATAGACAATAGGATGATCAGTGTTTTTGTATACTTCATCTTGATGGGATAGGTATTACGATTCAGATATCAATATGTTAGGCAATCAAGATACAATTAATTTTTAAAAATTAAAAGTATACTTACTCTGTATTAACAAATATTGATTAAGAAGACAACATTACAAATGAGTTTTATAAGTCTGTTGTTTCATCTAAATATATGCATAATTAGAAATTTTGTTTGTACCGTTTATATTTTAATATGTTGTTTATATTTAATTCTGGCATTGAGAGCATCTAATAAATATTTGTAGAAAGGTGTTATCTTTAAATTAATAATTCATCAAGTATCCAATTATCAAGTATGTAGTAATTTAATCTTGAGAAAAGAACCCCTTACATGTAATATAGGAGCAGTGCTGTTATTTTCCAGAATTGATCAGTAATTATTGGATCTCTGTGAACAGTTACTGGTAAATGCTGAATTACTTTCAACTACATTTTCTATAGGCTTTCACATCTTTTAGTTATATATTTATTTTTGTACCTAGATATTGATGACTATGGTTTCTGGTTATTCGCTGGAAGTTCTGTGAGTGCTTTCTCAGCAGGTATAATCCAAAAAGAAAGTAGTGGAGAATTTTGTGATAATTTCCTCTTGGTATTCATATATTTACTAGATGCCCAGTACATGAAAATCATGCACTCAAAGGGGAGTCCCCTCAGCCTGGCTTACACCCTCTCACAGTCTGGGAGCCCTTGAGGATTGTCCAACTGACAGCTGAGGACTCCTCCCACCAGCGGTTGGACATCGTTAGTGCTGCTGTGGAGGAGGGAGAGGTTCCTGACACCACTGCTGCACTTGCCAGCCTTGAGCCCCACTCAGGGCTTCTGGCTGATTGGTGCTCCCTCTGTAGAAGTGCACTGACCACCAGGAGGCAGCTCTTGCATTGAGCATCTGCCCCCTGGTGGTCAGTGTGCATCATAGCAATCGGTCATTTTTCCATTCATTTGATTTGCATATTAGCCTTCTATTATATAGTACTAGAGGCCCAGCGCATGAAATTCGTGCACAGGTACAGTCTTAGGCCTCGCCTGTGATCAGGGACATCTTCCCCATATGCCCATAACTGGTCTGTCCCCCTCTATGCTCCCCATTCCACTTTCACCGTCAGGTGATCAGTGCCTGATGGCTGGAGGAAGGGACTGAGAGATTGGCTGTTCCCTTCTGCTCACTGGCCCTGTCCCCATCCCCTCCATGGGTCATCCTCTGTGTGTGGTGTGAAAAGCAGAGTGGGGGCCTTGGCCTGGTGCTGCCCGCATTCTCTGCCACTCACCCCTGGTTCCCCATTCACCATCAGGTGATCAGAGCCTGCTGGCAGGGGAAAGGGACCAAGAAGTGGTCAATGGGCTTCATAGTGACTGGTCCAGTGGTTATTCTGGTCATTCTTCCTATAGGGTCAATTTGCATATTACTTTTTTGTTATATAGGGATAATATGCAAATTGACCCTACAGACAGAATAGGGATAGAGGCCTGGTGCACGGAAGCCTGTCTGGCCTGATGGGGTCCCCAGATCTGAGTGGGAAGTCCCCACTGGGGGCAAGACTAGCCAGGATGAGGGGCCACAGGTGTTGTGCAGGCTGGCCATGCCCCCAATCAGGGTGAGCAATGGATGCCAGCTGTTTGCAGGCTGACCACACCCCCATTGACAGGGCCCTCTGGGGGTTGGGCCACCCTGGGTGAGGGGCCTTGGGGCATTTTCAGGCCAGCCACACCCCCGATCAGGGTGGGGGCTCCCTGATTGGTGGTGGGGCCAGCCTTGGCAAGGGGCCAAGGTGTTCTGGCCTCTGGTCATTCTGGTCAGGATGGCATTATAGTTTCTGACTTTTTATATATTTAGATGCATTATCCATGTGGCAGGTTTGGACTTTTTGGTTCTGTTTTTTTTTTTTTTTTTTTTTAATTTCATACAGTTGTGAATGACCTGGTTGTGAATTAACATGGAAGGAGCAAAGGAAAGACCAAATAAATGCATGCCCAGTAAAGTCTAAGTGAGGTAGGTACTTGACTATCAGTCACACCTGGGAACAGGTCACTGGCCAGAATAATTGTGGCTCCTGCCATGACAGATATTTAAATATCTGCTGAGATATTTAAATTTCTTGGCACTCTCCTGTGCACTTGGCTCCTGGATCTCTTGTTGCAGTGGGTGCACTGCTCTGCATTCACCCACACGGCTCATGGCCATGTGGACCCCACACAATGGAGTGATGGACTGGAATTAGTCTGATGTTGTGCTGGACCCAACTCCCCCAAAGAAGTGAAAATCTGGTGATTAGCTTTGCTTTTAGCTCTGCTGAATTCCCAGTTGAACATTTTTTGGGACTGTATTAAGGCAAATGAAACTTTGCAAACCAAGAGATGTAATTCCACACAAATAAAAACCACTCATCCTCTTGTGCGAGTCTTAGAAAACTATTTTACTCAAAATGTCATTAACAACCTGACCCTTAGAACACAAGGAGGAAAGAGACATCTCACTTCCATTACTAACAATGTATAATATTGTGAGCCCCTCTATTAATACTTGAAATATAGTAAACATTAAATAGGTAGTTGTAGAATTAATGAACTCTAGTAATGAAGAAAAAAATTAAAAGACTGATTGATTAAGTGTAATCTTAGTGTATTGATTCATGGATTGTATATTTTAGTCACTAGTGACAAAAAAGAAAAATTCTTTACCTTTCCTATAGTAAAAAATAAAGCAAATAGCAATAGAAATTCACTTTACAATTAATATTATTGGTTTATATAGGTGGTTATTCTTATGGATTTTTTAGTTTACCAAAAGAATTATATGAGAAAAAATTATGGGTTTCACTGGAATAAAACACAGTGAGAAACATTAGCAGGAGAATAATAATGATATGGACATAAAAATCATAAAGCCCACTATTTCAAATAAATGTTTAGATGATTATTACTAAAAGTTCATTCTGGGTCAAGAGGAAGAGGTAGCATTGGTTCATTCATTCATTGTCTTGTCCACACCTAATGATAATAAAAGCATTTTGCTTATTCATTTATTAATAAGCATTATTATATTAGGATACTACTTTTTTAAAGACTTCATTTCTAAATTTTTAAACTTCAAATAATTTTTATAGTATTAGGGAATCTAATGTACTCAAAGATGGAAATGTGTTTTGTTTAGAAATGCAGATTAGTAATCTATTATTTCTTTTGTAAATAAGATAATCACTATAAAATATCAGAAAGATAATTATAAATTTAAATTAGAAAAATGATTAATTTGCATTTTATCTTTATTACCCTTTAATACCTAAGTGATATTAAAGGTTATTTTTTCTAAGATGTAACTTATGAATTATTTTCAAATAATTCAAATAAACCTGAGTATTTTGATTTGCACACATTTAGCAATGCATTTTCCTTTTAACTCTGACCAAATAGAAAAATTAAGTACACATAAAATTACCTTACTGTACATTTCCCAAAAGAACTTAGTGAAACTTTTAATAAAAACATTGAAAGTTTAACTCTTTATCAATGTGAATAATTAAAAAAAAACTAAAGAAAATGCAGTTGCTAATAGTAAATAGAAAAAATAAATTATAATCCAGTAACTTGAGTAGTGAGATTTGAATTAATGTGATAAACTTTGATTATATTTTTATAATGTATATTGAATATTTAAAATTACAGGGTAGAAATAAAAATTAGATGGGTATTTGACTTTTTTCTCTCTTTCATAAACTTTATTTTTTTTAAATATATATTTTTATTGATTGCAGAGAAGAAAGGAGAGGAAGAGAAAAATGGAAACAGCAATGATCAGAGAGAATCATTGATGAGATGGATGCCTCCTGCATGTACCACACTGGTAATAAAGCCCAGACATGTGCCTTGACCTAGAGTCAAACTATGACCTCCTGGTTCAAAGGTTGACAGTCAACCACTGGGCCATGCAGGCCAGTCATACACCTTTATTTTTACACTTGAGGCCCAATCCACAAAATTCTTGCATTTGGGGAGATCCCTCAGCTGACCTGTGCCCTCTCACAATCTGGAAGCCCTCAGGAGATGTCAATAGGGAGTAGGCCTAAGCCATCAGTCATCAACCATGAGTCCAGATTCTGGCTGAGTGGTGGGAGCGCACTGACCACCAGGGGGCAGCTCCTTTGTTGAGTATCTGCTTCCTGGTGGTCAGTGCACATCATAGAGACCAGTTGTTCCACTGTTGGATTCATCGGAATATTATCCTTTTATTATATAGGACTAGGGGCCCAGTGCATGAATTTGTGCACCTTGAAATGAACTGTGGGCCAGGAGGCTGCAATGGGCACAGGGCAGGTCTCAGCCCAACCTCTGCTGGCAGTGGGTGCAAGAGATGGATGCTGGCTCTTATTGTCCCTCAGAAGCTGGGGTAGGTGGAGAATTATTGAGGAGTGATCAGGGCCAGCAGTCCCTGATGGTGCCAAGTAATCAGGTCTGGCATTAGGCACCAGCAACAGGTGCAAGAGGCAGCTCTGGCACCAGCAGTGGGTATGACTGGGACTGGTGCCTGCACCAGGTAGGAGTGCAAGGTGGCACTGAGGCATGAGAGAGTAAAGCATTTTCAGTAATCATCAGATGCTAGCCCTGATGACAGCAACCTGCAGCCCCGGTCACCTGCTCCACCACCCCACTGAGGCTGATGCCTGCCATGTTCCACACATAACTCTTGGTGGTCAGTGTATGTCATAGTGACTGGTTGCTCGGTTGTTCTGCTGTTCGGTCTATTTGCATGTTATGAATATATATATATATAAATTTTAAATTTTGATCCTGAAGAGTAAATAATTACTTTAGTCAGGTCCCTTCAACCCTCCTCCATCACAACTCCCAACCAACACACACACATCATGAATCAAAGATATTAAACTTTGTATATGTTAGGTTCTAATATTTTGAGTTTTATATTTCATCTCTCTCTCTCTAATTGATCAGATGTAGGAAAGACTTTGGCCTTGGCTTGTGCTTTTAACTTATTTTCTAGGCACTAAAATTATCCCACAAGCTTGTCTTTCACTTATAGATCTATGTTTTTTCACAAATTAAATTTAAGATATTAGGCATTACAAGGATGGCAGACTCATAGTATAAAAAAGTTTGAGTATGTGTACTTTAATAGACATAAAGAAAAATAATTTTCTAATGCTTATGTGGGGACTAAAAATATTAATACTTTTTCTCCCACCTCTTAAGTTCTTGTGGCTGGGTTAATCATCAAATTAAAAGAAGCAAATTAACAGTAGAAAATCAAAGTTTTAATACATGCATTTGGGGAATTCCCGTAAGCATGAAAATTCCAAAGACAATGATGTAACATTGGGTATATAAGACATTTCTGGATAAAGGAGAAAGGGGTAGATGGGCTATTAGGTTTCAGAAGTGTGAATGGATGATTTAGAGGTAGCTAAGGAAGAGCAAAGTGCACATAGCCAGCCAGTTCTTGCCAGGCCACTCAGAAACAATGGGACATGGAGTATCTAGCTTACAGGCTTGGAATCTTCTTAACCAATGCTGGGGTAAAGATTCATATGTTATTTCAGCCAAGTCTCCATTCCTAAACCAGGCCTCTCTCTTTCTGAATCTCTGTGAAAGAAAAGGGGAGTTGGGTCAAAGGTCCCTCATGAGTTCTGTTTCTTAACAATTATCTTAAAATCAATATCACCAAAAGTCAGCTTCAGATGGCAAAACTTTGGTTCTCTTCAATTGTAAATATAATGAAAGTCTTAAGAAACAAAATTAAATCCAGATCCTTAAAGAGGAAAATATATAGAAATGTTAGAAAACAATATATTCTAAACAATGCTTTATAAAAATAGGTAATTTATTGATAATTGAATCACCACCCCACTGCACTCAATCCCACCCTGAAGCAATAATGTCTACTGAACCTGCTCCTTAACAGAATACCACACTTGCAAGAACTATGTAAATCAACTCTGGAAATCAAAAATTATGGATTATGCCCTGGCCAGGTTGCTCAGTTTGTTGGAGTGTCATCTGGTGCACCCCAAAGTTGCAAGTTTGGTTTTATGGGACAGGGCACATACTTAGGTTGTGGGTTCAATCCTTAGTAGGTGCTTATATAGGAGGCAACCAATCAATGTTTCTCTCTCACATAATTGTTTTAATGCTTCTTCCTCATCCTCTCTCTCTTTATCTCTATCTCTATCTCTATCTCTATCTCTATCTCTATCTCTATCTCTATCTTTATCTTTTTTTCTATCTCTATCTCTATCTATGTCCCTTGTTCCTTTCTCTAAAACACAATAAAAACATATCTCCCAGTGAGGATTAAAAAAAAAACAAAAAACAATGATGAATTACAAAAATGTAGTTTCAGGGCAACATGTTCAAAGTTTGAGAATTGTACATATTGCCAATGATTCAACCAAGAGAAAATTACTTTTTATAAATACCACTAAGTTCTCTAAATGCCGCTCCTCTGATAATAATTTTGTTTTAATACAAATAGTAAAACAAATTCCTTGCTACTAAAATGTTTTGTACTGATTTTGCTTCTCTAAACATCAAGCTTCTCATTATATGCAAGTTCTTTATAAAATATTCTGACTCTAAAGGATTCCAACATTCTTTCTAACCAATCATAAAATAATAGACAGTTAAACACCACCTTCTATTTAAGAAATCACTTTTCATTGAATCTCCCTTAAGCAATTAGAGTGCTTTTATATCAGCTAAGACAGAGCTTAGGCATATTTAAATGACATTATCTTAAAATCAAATATGGCATTAGTAGTTTTTAAGTAATAGAAAAGGAAAAACTGAAATAACTTTGGGAAAATAAAAACAATCATTCTATTCTATGGGGTTAAACATATTTGAATTATATGTTTTTAAGATTGTAGTTAATTTAGTAATCAACTGTGCCCAGTAATAATTTAATTTTTATATTCATTATTATATTTCATTATGTTTTAATTTATTTTATCACATTTAACATTGAAATGCCGCCTACAGCTCACAGAAATAATATATGTGAATTTCTATGAAAATTAAACTTATTAATTGGTCTCCTCTAGAGACACATGCTGATTACCCTAATAGTTTATAATGAAATATCTTTGCTAAACAATTATTAAATTGCTTTTTTACTTAATAAATAAGATAGCTTACTTAAAAATTATCACTACTAATTAAAAACAACTAATTGCCTGTAATTTTTATTGTGATTACTAACCACTTAGAATGTTTTGTAAAGACTTGACTATAAAAAACATCTCTACTATGCAATAGTTTGTCTTTTCTTTCATAAAATATTAAATTATAAATAGTTTGAAATTTCCAAAATCAATTCTGATTGGTTTTTCCTTGCAAAAATTTATTCATATCATTCTGAGCTACATAATTATTATTTTGTAATCAGAAATCCTATCTAATTAGAGGGTAATATATAAAGTAACCATCACTCCATCACAAAGATGGTAGTGTCCATAGCCACAAGATGGCTGCACCCAGTTTTCTCAGCCCCACCAGAGTCCCCTAGTCCCAGGGGGTGGGGAGGTGGCTGCTGAGAGTGGGCAGTGTGAGCAGCCTGGTGGAATGCTTACTTTGTCACCACAGCAACAAGACAAGTGTTCTGTGCCTGGCCACAGATGGGCCTCTGGGCCATGGAGAGCCTCAGGGCAGTGGGTACACAGTGGCCAGGCCCCGCAGAGAGCTACTGGCACACAGATGCTAGTCACTCTATATAAAAGCCTAAGTAACCAAATGATCAGTCTACTGGTCAACTGGTCACTATGATGTGCACCAAAGGGAAGATGCTCAATGCAGGAGTTGCCCACTGGTGGTCATTGTGCTTCCACAACCAACCTCCCATGGCTGGCCAACCTCCCATGGTCCCTCCCTCTGGCTGGCCAGCCCTGATCAGCCCTGATCAGGTTTGGGTGAGATTGCCCGATCTGCCGTGATCACCAGCCAGGCTGAGGGACCCCACAAAGCACAAAATTGTGCACCAGGCATCTAGTATTTTAATAAAGTCATATACTTATCCTTGAGAAATAAGTATTTTTTCTTTATTTCTGAAATTATAGATATAAGACACTACTTAAACATTAACCTATATGTTATTTCCAATTTTAAAAGTCCATTTTTGTTACTAAGCCTCATATTAGTACATTAATAGAGCTTGAAATTGAAAGTCATGTCATTCTAATGCTCTCGTTTTATCTACATGGTAAATGAAAATATTGTATTCTAAAGTATCCTTTTTCTTGAATTCCCACTTAAGATATAGTCCTAGTTTATCTTTCCCTAAGTTGCTCTGCTTTCTGAAAAAGTGGAACCTAATTGCTATCTCGGTTTTCATCTTAAATTTACTCCAAAGCTTATGTTATTCTGAATTATTTTATCACATCATTGGTAATGAAACTTCCAATTACTAATTAACCAGTGAATTCCCAACCATAATTTCCAATGAAGAATTTTAAGGCTTAGCTAGAATGTTTGTTTTTTTTCACATTTAACACTGATCACCAGAGATCCCTTCAAAGTATTAATTTTTATTTCACTATCTACCATTACTACATAGTAAGGACACATACATTTAAAGTTTATTTGTTGGTGCTGGAGTTTTTATACAAGTTACACATGTAGTTCATTTATAACATCTTTTTAATAGGGTCACCGACTTCCAGGGCTCTAGTGCTTTAGAAAACTTATCATCAAAAAGTTAAGAACCTAAAATTGGCCTAGAGTGAACTTTGGTCAAAACAACATCTAATAAATCTAATCTTTAAACATGTTATAATTTTTCTAAAATAATTTTGGAACTTAAATCATCTTTTTCTTTAGGATAATATTAAGTTCATTCTTTTATGAGAAGTTTTAGGGAAAATTCACTAATTTTTGTTTTTTTAAATCAGGTTCATCTGTTTTGAAAAGGTATTCAAAAACCATTCACAATAATAGGTATAACAACTAAGGATGAAGAATTTATTTTATTGGTATTATTAGTTCTGCCAATAAAACTTTATCTGAAGTGTGACCATAATTTTTAAGGAAGAATAAACTTACCAAATATGAATGTGTACTTTTCTCATCACTTAATGTGAACTAATAAATGCATTTATTATCTGTGATTAAAATGCATGAGTGTCCTTATGATTAAATGATTCTTGGTAATAGCTGAATTATTTTATCATATCATTCACATTTTAATTATTGTAACAACTTGCTTAAAACACTAAATTTCTGTTTTATGCTCTGATTTTACTCCAGATTTCATGGGAAAGGGGAAGTGGCAGATTCAAACTGTTAAACAGTCAAACGGGCTTTGGCGCCATCTTGTGGTTAATTAAATTATGCTCCTGGTTTGTTTTGTTCTCCAGGTTAACTACTATGATCCTCTAAGAAAGCTGCAATATGTATCTTCAATTCTTAAATTCCATGGCAATTTCATAAATTCTTAAATATCTTTCAACTAACATTCAAGCTAGTTTTTCTTCATGCAATTAATCCCTGGTAATTTTTGCTTTTAATGCGTTTAGTAGGCAGTTTCTGTCTTCTGAAATGTGCAATACTTTATTGCACACATGCAATCATACCAAAGTAGAAATAACACCTCCCCCATAAAATCTTCATGACCCCCTCTGTGTCTCAATGGTCCACTTAAAAAAATAGTTATTATACCTAAAGTTGGTGAGAAAAACACAATTTAGGATCTCACTAGAAATATCATTGTAAGCAGTTTTATAAATAGATAAAAGTAGGGAAAATAGATAAAAGTAGGTTTTCTATGAACCTTAATGTACTCATTACCTATGTATACTATTACTAATTGATAGCCACTCATTTCATATGTAACCTTATCACATAACAGGTGTTCTGTGGACATGTAGCATTGGTACCACCTAGCAGCTTATGAGACATATGGACACTCAGGGTCTACTGCAGAAGTTGTGAATAAAATCTACAGCTTAACCAGATGCTCACATTATTCTTTTAAAAATAATTATTTTATTGAATTTATTTGGGTGACATTGGTAAGTAAAAGTATATAGGCTTCTAGAGTACAATTCTATAATACAACATCCCTATGTTATATTGTTACTAGAGGCGCAATGCTCAAAATTCATACAAGGGGCTCAACCCTCACAGTCTCAACTTCATCCAGAAGGATGTCCAGATAGTCATATTCTTGTTTGGTCTATTTAGCATATTAGCTCTTTATTATATAGGACTAAAGGCCCAGTGCACAAAATTCATGCATGAGGGGTTGGTGTCCATCAGCCAAGCCTGCACCTTCTCCATCCTGGGACCCCTTGAGGGAATGTCCGACTGCCCCTTTAGGCCCAATCCCACGGGATTGAGCTTAAATGGAAAAATGGGTATGCCTCTCGCAATTCAGGACTGCTGGCTCCCAGCTGCTCGCCTCCTGCCTTCCTGATCACCCCTAACCGTTTCTGCCTGCCAACCTGATGACCCCCTAACCACCACTCCCTTACCAACCTGATTGATGTCTAACTGCTCCCCTGCCAGCCTGGTTGCCCCCAACCTCCCTCCTCTGCCAGCCTGGTCACCCCTAATTGCCCTCCCCTGCAGACTTGATTGCCCCCAGCTGCCCTCCCTTGCAGGCTTGGTCCTTCCCAACTTCCTCCCCTGCTGGCCATCTTGTGGTGGCTATCTTGTGTCCACATGGGGACAGAATCTTTGTCCACACGGGAGCAGCCATCATGTGTGTTGGAGTGATAGTCAGTTTGCATATTACTTTTTATTAGATAGGATGCTAAGTGAAACAGCCAATAATTCTTATACATATTAAAGTTTCAGAAGCAGTAATCCCTAAAACAACCAATATATTTACCATTATCATACTGGATTATTTTGAAGCAAATTTTAAACATATATCTTCTTTAAATATTTCAGTATTTTGCTCACAAAATTAGGATGTTTTATTAGAAAACATAATCATACCATTATTATACTGTTAATATATAAAACCATTATCAGTGATTCCCAGTTTTAAATCCCTCCGTTGCTGCTTTCATTTATATTTCATTTGTTAAAATTAGTATTCACAATGGCCAGATATTATTTGATGACATTGGTTAGTAAAAGTATATAGGCTTCTAGAGTACAATTTTAAATGTGTCTTAAATTTGTAAAGATGTAGGATTCCCCTCACAATCATTTTCCTATTCTCTTATAATTTATTTGTTAAATATACAGCAATTTTGAGGAACTTTTATATCTATTACTAGAAGACTGGTGCACAGGGATGTGTGTCTCTTATCCCAGCCTGCACTCTTTCCAATCTGGGACCCCTCGAGGGATGTCTGACTGCCTGTTTAGGCCCGATCCACATAGGACACCCTTCTAACAATTCAGGATTGCTGGCCCCCAACTGCTCACCTGCCTGCCTGCCTGATTACCTCCTAACCACTTCCCTCACAGCCTGATTTATGACTAACTGCTCCCCTGCCAGCCTGTTTGCCCCTAACTACCCTCCCCTGCAGGCCTGGTCACCCCTCACTGCCCTTCCCTGCAGGCCCAGTTGCCCCCACTTCCCCCCTTCTAGCCTGATCACCCACAACTTCCCTCGCAGACCTGATCCATCCCAACTGCCCTCCCCTGCTGGCCATCTTGTGGTGGCCACCTTGTGTCAACATAGGAGCAGTCATATTTGACCACACAAGGGCAGCCATCTTTCGTATTGGAGTGACAGTCAACTTGCATATTACTCTTTTATTAGATAGGATAGAGGCCTGGTGCATGGGTGAGGATTGGCTGGTTTGCCCTGAAGGGTGTCCAGGATCAGGGTGGGGATTCCCTTGGGTCATGGGACAACCTGGGTAAGGGGCCTGTGGTGGTTTGCAGACTGGCCATGCCCTCTGGCGATCCAAGCAGAGGCCCTGGGATTTATTTATCTTCTACAATTGAAACTTTGTAGCCTTGAGTGGAGGCCTATGTGTGCGGAAAGCTTGGCTTCCTCCATCGCCAGGGAAGCCCAAGCCTCCTGCTCTCTCCGTGGCCACAGCCATCTTGGTTGGATTAATTTGCATACTCACTCCTGTTTGGCTAGTGGATATGGTTTGTGGATGTAGCAGAAGCAGAGTCAATTTGCATATTACTCTTTTTTTAGATAGGATTATGCTAATTGCAGGTCTAGGGCAGGGATGTATACAATAAGCCTTAAAGTCTCTTCAGAAATGCAATATAGTCATAACATGTATTAATTGTGGTGCGTCATAGTTATAATAAGGTATAAGTAATCACCCCATAATGCCCTGGATTCACACAACATGTCTCTGGTCAACGCATGTTTCTTTTTGTCATAGGCTGCTATAACAAAAATACCATAAATAACAGAAATTTAAGAGTTATAGAGGGTAGGAAATTCCAAATCAAGCACTGGAAAATTCATTGTCATAGTTGTTCATCTTCTTGCTTTAAGCTCACATGGCAGAAGGGGCAAGAAAGCTCCCTGGAGCTTTTCTTTTTTTTTTTTTTTAATATTTTATTGATTTTTCACAGAGAGAAAGGGAGAGTGATAGAAAGTCAGAAACATCGATGAGAGAGAAACATCGATCAGCTGTCTCCTGCATACCTCACACTAGAGATGTGCGCACAAGCAAGGTACATGCCCCCGACCAGAATTGAACCTGGGACCTTTCAGTCCGCAGGCCAACGCTCTATCCACTGAGCCAAACTGGTCTCGGCCCTGGAGCTTTTCTTAATAAGAACCTTAATGTCTTAAGGGATGCACCCTCAAAGCCTAATAACCTCCCAAAGTCCCCATCTCATAATGCCATTACTTTGGGGGGGGGGTAGGGTTTCAACATATGAATTGGGGTGAGACATAACCACCAGTACATAGCACTTACTGATACTGGTGCATCTCTCTCACATTGGAGGTTCATTTTGGATAAATAGGCTTCCTTGATTTTGTTCCAAATGACCTCTCACCATTCAGAAAGTTATCCTAAGCTCTTTCTCATAGCACAGAGAGAGCAGAACATATAGTTTCTCGAGGGCAGTGGTCAGCAAACTTTGGCTCTTGAGCCACATGTACTCTTTGGCCCCTTGAGTGTGGCTCTTCCACAAAATCCATGCCCTGAAATAATGAGTTGAATTATGAGTTTGCTGACCATTGACCTAGGGCATAGGCTCAAAGCAGGCACACCATCAACTCTGCATGCTATAGGTCAGTGGTCGGCAAACTCGTTAGTCAGCAGAGCCAAATATCAATAGTACAACAATTGAAATTTATTTTGAGAGCCAAATTTTTTAAACTTAAACTTCTTCTAATGCCACTTCTTCAAAATAAACTCATCCAGGACATGGTATTTTGTGAAAGAGCCACACTCAAGGGGCCAAAGAGCCACATGTGGCTTGTGAACCATGGTTTGTCCACAAATGACCTAAGATAATGCTATGGTTTTTAACAAGTAAGCCCATAAACCTTAGTAGATTAAATAAATGAAGGTGCATTGTTTTTTATGTTATTTATAAAAGTGATATTTCTGGAGTCCAAAAAGTCCACCAAGTTCATAGACTCCCTACTTTTCAAAAGTATTCATATTCTCAGGCCTACAGAGGCTGCTTCATCTGCCAGCAGCTGCCATGGTTCCCTATTTTTTGTTTGTTTGTTTGTTTAAAGTATTACAAATAGTAGTACATATGTTTCCGCCCCCCCCACCATTGACCGCCCCTTGGTCTTCCCTACCCCATCCCCAGTGTCTTATATCCATTAGTTATGCTTATATACATGTATACATCATGTATACAAGTCCTTCGGTTGATTTCTTACAGCACCCCCTCCGCTGCCCCGCCAACCTCTCCTGCCTTCCTGCTGTAGTAGGATAATCTGTTCATTGCAAAAAAAACCACAAACAAACAAAAAAATAAATAAACAGATACAGAGGCAAAGAAGCAATTAACAGGGTTCCCTATTATCAATGATTATCTGATTATCTTTTAGCCAAGGGAGTAAACAGCTTGAGAAACCATATGGGAGGTTTTCCTGGGGCAGGCCTGGAAGTGTTGTCATCATTCTACCCCTGCCATTGGCCAGAACAGAGAATCTCAGACACGAATGACTGAGAAGAGTTGATAAAAGTACTGTAACTCTGTACTTGGGATTAAGAGACGATGCATTTCCTGAAAAAATAAATAGCTTGTCACTACCACATTGTTCTTGAAAAACATCGAACTTAATTATGAGATGTATTAAATGACACATACAAATTGGTGCCATGGTGGGAAAACAGATTGTTAACTTGAAGGTCAGGTAACTGACTTTAGCTTGGCCATGAGTTACCTTAGTCTCCCTAGATCTTTATTTTCTCAGCTGCTAAATATTGTTCTTAGACCAGTAAATTGGTCATGAGTCCCAGATTTATTTGAAAAAAAACTTTATGTACATGTGTAGCATGTTACACATAAACTCATGTGAATGGCAGAAAACCCAAAATCCAGACTTAACATTTATAAACATAATAAAGTTTTAAAAAATAATTTCCATGTATTTTACAAGAAACTAGAGGCCCAATGCACAAAACTCATGCAAAAGTAGGCCTTCCTTCCTCCTACTGTCAGCACTGGCTTCCCTCCAGTACCCGGGACCTGGATTCTCTCTGTCCAACAGCAGGAACCAGGGACTGGGCTTCCCTCGCAGCCCTGCCTTTATCCTGAAGGTTGTCCAGAAGGAAGTCCAGAAGGACATCCAGTCCAATTATTATATTATGCTTTTATTATTATAGACATATTATGTTTGTTTGATTTCTATTAACACATTTTATGAGAAGGTATCTGTAAACATTGATGTATATAGTAATGTTTTTAATGTGTAGAAAAGGAAGGGGAAGTTCTAGCCAGTTTTGTTCAGTGAATAGCATCTTCCTATGGACTAAAAGATCTGGGGTTTAATTTGGATCAAGGCCACATACCTCATTTGCAGGCTCTTCCCTGGTCCAGGCTCTCATCCAGGTGTGTTTGTGCAAGAGGCAACCAATCAGTGTGTTATTCTCACAATGCTATTTTACTCTGTCTTTCCCTTTCTCTTCCACTCTCTCTAAAAGTCAATGGAAAAATACCCTTGGGTGAAGATTTAAAAAAAAGAGAAGAAGAAGAAAAGAAAGAAAGATAGAAAAGAAAAGGAAAGTATCACTGACTAGCCCTTAATAGTAAGTCATTACAGTGGCAATATTGGTTCATATTTATGTGAACTTGATATTTATAATCCCATGCCATATGAAGGTGTTTTTTTTTTTTATGTGAATTCTAAAAGTTTCTGGAGTTTTGTGTGGTTTTTATTTTTGTTTATTTGTTTGTTTGTTTGTTTCAAAATATGATAAACAATGAGAAAACATAGACCAGGGTCTTTAAAAATTAAGTAGATTTAGGATATTGGAAATGTTGCCTTGATGGGAAAACAAAACAAAACAAAACAAAACAAAACAAAACACTTTCCATTTTTTGAGTTGAAAAGGAAACAGAGGAAATATTTATTTACCCTTACTTGCTTTTCCTGAGTTACTCATATATCATAGAACATAATATGGCATGAGAAAATTGATTCCACTGGGTATAAGTATTAACGATTAAAACAATTCCATTAATTTTATCCATTACTCTTTTTTTCTCACTAACATTTGGAATAACTGGACAATGTCAGCTATTTTTGTGGTAATAAATATCAAGGTTATTATAGATGTAAGGTGTTTTTGAATCATTCAAACGTGAATTAGAGGATGAAAAATGTGAGTTAATCTTAAAGGCTTTTAAAATATCAGTTTTCACTAGAAATGATGGTTAAGGCATCATTACTACTTTATGCCAATTTCATGAACATTCTCCATTTTCTTAGCAAGATGCTTATATAAGTTTATACTACACATTAAATAAATTTTTAACACACAAACACAATTTGTGATTCTCTATCTCCCTCTTCATGGGTTGACTATTGTTTGTGCATTATAGAAAAGTGAAATCTTGATCAACTTAATGAGATGCTCATTACTGTACTACTGCGGCTTCTATAGTACTATGGTATCTTTCTGTGGGGAATAACAATTGAAGTTCACTTGTGTGTGTTTATTTAAGTCATAAATATAACTTTATTTTACCAGGTTACCATTCAAGAACCCTCTCCAAAACCATAACACATTTCAAATTAAATTTCATCCACCATATTATCATGAGATCATATTCAAATTTTAAATTCAGAAGATATTTGGAAACTAACGGTATAGGCAATAGCTTTGAAAGATACATCTTTTAGCCCGGCCAGTGTTGCTCCATGGTTGAGCATCAACCTATGAACTAGGAAGTCACGGGGCTATTCCCAGTCAGAGCACATGCCTGGGTTGTGGGTTTGATCCTCAGTGTGAGGCATGCTGGAAGCAGTGATTGATGATTCTCTCTCATCATTGATGTTTCTATCTCTCCCTTCCTCTCCCTCTCTGAAATCAATAAAAATATATTTTTAAAATAAAAAATACATATTTTTAAAAAAATTATCTTTAGTGTTGAAAGTATTATGCATTTCCCCCTTTTTCTCCATTGACCACCGCCCCCCACCCTGCACCTGCCCCACCTCCAGCCTTCAACACACTATTGTCTGTGTCCATGGGTTATGGGTATACATTATTTGATTCACCTCTCCCTAACCACTCCCCACCTCCACCTTCCCTCTGAGACTCATCTATTCCATACTTCTATGTATCTGGATATATTTTGCTCATCAATTAATTTGTTCTTTAGATTCTACATATGTCTTTTTCTGATTGGTTTGCTTTGCTCTCCAGGTCCCTCCATATTGTCTCAAAGGGTAAGAGATCCTTGTTTTATACTGCTGCATTGTATTCCACAGTGTAGATGTACCACTGCTTTTTATCTACTCATCTATTGAGGATACTTGGGCTGTTTTCATATCTTAGCTGTTGTAAATAACTATACTATGACTATAGGGGTGCATATATTCTTTCTGAATGTTGTTTCAGGATTCTTAGGATATATTCCTAGAAGTGGGATCACTGGACCAAATGGCAGTTCCATATTTGATTTTTTTAAATATATTTTATTGATTTTTTATAGAGAGTAAGGGAGAGGGATAGAGAGTTAGAAACATCGTTGAGAGAGAGACATTGATCAGCCGCCTTTTGCATGCCCTCCTACTGGGCATGTGCCCGCAACCAAGCTACATACCCTTGATCAGAATCAAACCTGGGACCTTTCAGTCCGAAGGCTGATGCTCTATTCACTGAGCCAAACCGGTTTGCCCCATATTTGATTTTTTGAGGAAACTTCATACTGTCTTCCACAGTGGCTGCACCAGTCTGCATTCCTACCAGCAGTGCACAAGGGTTCCCTTTTCTCCACATCCTCAACAGCATTTGTTGATTTGTTGATAGTAGCCATTCTGACAGGTGTGAGATGGTACTTCAGAGTCCTTTTAATTTTCATGTCTCTAATGATTAGTGACTGAGCATTTTTTCATATGTGTCTTGGCCATCTGTATATCCACTTTGGAGAAGTGTCTGTTTAGTTCCTTGGCCCATTGTTAATAGGATTGTTTATCTTCCTTTTGTGAAGTTGTATGTGTTTATTGTATATTATGGATATTACACATTTACAGACATATCATTGGCAAATATGTACTCCATTATAGTGGGCTCCCTTTTCGTTTTGTTTATAGTTTCTTTTTTGAGATACAAGTACTCTCCTATATCCCGATCCAAATAATTCATAGCCAGTCAGTTAGAATGAGGTTTTCCAATTTGTTCAAACTTCATAGAGATTACACAGATAGTCGGAGGTTTTGAGAACAACAACAATAACAACAAACAAACAAACAAAACAGAAGAATAGGTAAGGGGATAACATTTAAAGATGATCCTTTCAACGTTGGGAGTTCAAAAGTTGGAGATCAATAAGAGACAAAGGTTAGAAGCCTGAAAAAGCAGAATGGAAAATGCTGATTAACAGGGGCTAATCCATAAAAATCCATAAGAATATCACAGCTTAATCATAACTCTGGGGATAAACAGAGATGAGAACATTCTGAAGTGACTTGTTTCAATATATGCTGAATTTACAAAGATTGCATCTTTTTACTTCAGATATAATAGACTGAAAAAAGATTAATTTAGATTTTGGAAAAATAAAGTTATGTTTTAATACGTGTACATATCTTACCATTTATTCACTTGATTTTGTTTGTACTATGTACCTTTCAAAATAGTTGTGTTTGTTTTCTATCTCAATCTTATCAATTAAACAGATAGACTGTACCATAATAAATATGAGGAAACTGAAGGATATTGAAACTTTGGCAGTCATATAACAGAGCAAGTAAGTGGAAGAGATGGAACTCAGTTTCACATTTTTTGGCAATTTCTCTACACTCTGACAAACTTAATACTTACTAATACAAGTTTTGGTGAATAAAACCAAACTACCCTTTTTATACAAAGAATCTATAATAATAAAAGTATAATATACTAATTAGACCAGACATTTCAGATGTCCTTCTGGATGAAGCCACGGTGGTGGGGGCCAAGGCAGAGGTGGTTAGGGGCGATCAGGCAGGCAGGCAAAGTGATTAGGGGCAATCGTGCAGGCAGGCAGGAGCCAGCATTCTCGGATTGGGAGAGGGATATCCCAGATTGCAGGAGGGTGCAGGCTGAGCTGAGCATAACTTCCCTCCATGCACAAATTTTGTGCACTGGGCCTCTAGTATATTAATAATGGCAGGCCATTATGCAGTTTTCAAAGCACTGCTCTAGGTAGTTTTCTATAATAATTTAATGTTAATGAAAACCATTAACAAAGAGGAAAAATCATAATTATAATGGTTTTGATGTTCTACAGAGCCTCACCTGCTTTGGACTACTCATCTCCAGAAAATTTGATAATATTTACTAGTGCACCACTGTTGTTTGGAATTTCCCTGCTATGTAAAACCAAAATTAATTTTACTTCATACATCCTATAAAAGTTGATCTAAATAAAAATAACAACAACTAATAATATTAATAAATAATGGAAAAATAAGATAATAACATTTCATATGGAAACAGAAATGGAGATTGAACTTTATGGCATGTCAGAGTTGACAATAATTAGATATTTTTAATATAGCTGAAAAAAATAGATCAAAGAAGAAAGGAGAAGGAGTCAGAAATAGAATGATAAAACTGAGTAAAGGAAAAGCAAAACTGGCAGTTTCTCTCAGCACTGTGCAGGGAAAATAGAGTTCTAACATAAAGCTCAGCTCTTTAGTGCTCATGACACATATCTTTCTATGATAGAAACCTATAAATGAAGTCAGAGCTTGATGCTATCCATATTTTAATCATGCAAAATTACTATCCCTTATCATAATTTGCATGCTCATGATAAAAACTTCTGACTGAATTGATTTGCCAAAAAGATTTTTTTGCCCACCACAAGCAAGTATGTTAGTCTGTTTGCTAGGTATATTGTTCACTATAAATTAGTGCATTAATGTATTTGCTGGTATATATTTAAATTTGAGGGAGAATTTAGTTAGTATAAGTTAGCCTGATGGAATACAGTAAACTCTAAGAAGAGTTATGTATTTTTTCTGACCTGATCATTTTAGTGGGCAGGCACTAGGCCATGGACCTTGAACCCAAAGAATATGATAATTAAGTCCCTTGTAAAAAAAAAAAAAAGTATGAAATCCTTAAATAGCCCTACATTTCTTTCCATAGGAAAAGACAAAAGAAGTAATGCTTATAAAAGAACCTGACACAGCATTAGCCAGTTTGGCTCAGTATATAGAGTGGCAGCCTGCGGACTGAAGGGTCCAAGATTTGATTCCAGCCAAGGGCACATGTCAGGTTGTGGGTTGATTCTTGCCCCTTCCCCCCACAGTAAGGACTTTCAGGAGGCATCAAATCAATGATTCTCTCTCATCATTGATGTTTCTATCCCTCTATCTCTCTTCCTTCCTCTCTGAAATCAATAAAATATAATTTTAAAAAAGAATTTAAAAAAGTATCTGACATAGGAACTGGTCTTGAAATATTCTCTCTGCTCCCCCAAGAACTTGTATCTAAGAGAGCATAGATGAATTACTCCAGACTGCTGATTTCCCATTTCTTTTTAGGTATCAAAAATTATTATATTCTTCGGTTTTATGAGGAGAACACCTGTATGATGGCTGTGTATCATAAAATGTTACACCAGATGTTAATTATTTTTCAGCATGAATATGTAGTGTTTTCATTCCATCCACCTTATTTTTATAAAACAATGTGGAAATTTCTGAACTCAATGCTTATCTAATTTTTGTATCTATTAGAATTTTTAGAGTGCTTAAAACCACATTGTTAATATTCTCTACTACTCTTATACATTTTATAATATGTCAGGATATAACAGAGTTTACAAAAGTCAACTTCAATTTAGTTTGGTCAAAATTCAGCCACTTACTATGGATCATCAATAAGTACAAACTATGGTTACAATAACCTCTCTTTTAAGTTTGGGAACAACTTTAGATTTTTTACCTCCTTATATCTAGTCTTAACTAGTGGCTCAGTGCATGAAATTAGTGCATGAGGGGTGTCCCTCAACCCTGCCTCCACTCTCTTCAATCTGGGACCCCGTGGGGATGTCTGACTGCCAGTTTAGGCAGTCAGACATTTCTCTCGCAATCCAGGACTATTCGTTCCTAACAGCTCACCTGCCTGCCTGCCTGCCTGATTGCCTCTAACCACTCTGCCTGCTGGCCTGCTTGCCCCCGACTGCCCCCCTGCTGGTCTGCTCACCACCAACTGCCTTCCCTTCCAGCCTGATTGCCCCAATTGACCCCCACAACGACCTGCTTGCTCCAACTGGACCTCCCCTTCAGCCTGCTCACCCTCAACTGCCCTCCCTGCTGGCCTAATCACCCCCAATGGCTCCCTCCACTGGCCTGATCATCCACAACTGTGTTTACCCTGAAGGGTGTCCCAGATCAGGGTGGGGGTTCCCTTGGGGATTGGGGAGGCCTGGCTGAGGGACCTATGGTGGTTTGCCCACCATGCCCCCATTGGGGTGGGGGTCCACACTGAGAATGATGCCAGCCTGAGCGAGGAGCTGGGTGAGTTTTCAGGCTAGCCACACCTACCTTCATAGGGAGAGGGTCCCCGCTGGGGGGCCATGGCCTGCCTGGGTGAGGGGCTGAGGGCTGTTTTCAAGCTGGCCACATGCTCCCAGTGAGGACCCTCACACTGATGGTTGTGGGAACCTCTTTCCACGTCCCGCGTGGTTCAGGGTTCCCGGGTCAGGGTTCGGGTTCTGAAGGAGGCCGCACGCAAACGAAATAAGAGACTAGAAAATATTAATTTGGCGATATTGGGGGGCCGGGCGGGAGCCTTCCTCTAGTGGGAAGGACTACCATTTTGCTCTGGCCTTCTTCTCCCTTTTATTAAGGCTTTGGGACACACTCCTAGCCTTTAGGCAGGAACTAACAGAAATTAGCATGATACAAACAGTTTCGAGTAAACAATGAGTAATCAGCTCTGACCTTTCAGAGCAATTAAGGTTGGCCAGCCCTCTGGCCTTCCATTTACATCCTTTTAGTGAGAACAATTACATCCACCTAGTGAGAACAACATTTGGTCTCCGACAGATGGTGGCATGGACAGTCTGGGTGAGGGATTGAGGGTCATTTACAGGCCCCTCCCTCAGTGACCAGCCCAGGCAACCCAGGCCTTCCGGGCACTCAGGTCAGCTTCATGGCTGCAGCCCACAGGCCCCTTCTTCAACAGCCAATCCAGGAGGGTGGGAAGCTTGTCTTCTTCTGTCACTGGGGGTGACCCAAGCCTCCCGCCTGCTCCAGCTGGCTTCTGGCTCTGGGACCACCAGCAACTTTATCCTACTAATTTGTATATTCCCTCCTGATTGGCTGTGGGTGTTACAAAGTGATGGTCAATTACCATATTTCTCTCTTATTAATATAAATAGTCTGCCCTTAGGAAATACATTTTAATATCTGACTTTCTTAAACATTACTTGGTTCTTTTATAGGCTTTAATGAGAACCACTATTCTTAGAATCTTAAGTTCATTTAGCATATAACAGATTTGGTAAGTCATGTGTATTTTTGAGACATTAAAATTGTTATTAAGTATGCACGTAATCAAGAAGAATGCTGTTCTCATAATAATAGCTTCTAATCTCTGATTCAGTGAGCTGACATAATCATCTTTATTAAAGATCACTAATACATACATCGAGAATGTAGTTCAATTTGCTTAATAATTAGTTTGAAAGATACATCTCAGAAGTAAAATTCTGAAATTCTCTCAATATAGTGTAACCACTGTGAAAGTCACAATATACTTACTTATTATATATACATAGATAACATGTAAAATATCATTGAGTGTGGCATTCAATACTGTATTGATAGTATCCTATTTTTAAAGACAATTGAAATTATTTGTCTTTTCATATTCCAATAGGCTTCACTTCTTTTCCTGTTATGATCTCTTAAAAAAGCAAGATAGCTGTCCTGGCTCAGTCCTGGTGACTCTTTTGTTTGGAGCATCATCCCATACACCAAAATGTTGCAGGTTCAATCCCCAGTCAGGACACATGTGTGAGGCAACCGATCCATATTTCTCTTTCACATTGATCTCTCTCTCTCTCTCTCTCTTTCTCTCTCTCTCTCTCTCTCTCTCTCTCTCTTTCTCTCTCTCTTTCTCTCTCTCTCTCTCTCTCTCTCTCCTTCCCTCCCTCCCTCCCTCCACCTTTCTCTCTCTCTCTCTAAAAATCAATGAAAGCATATCCTCAGGTGAGAAGTAAAAAAGAAAAAGGTATATCATATGATATAAATTGTTACAGGGTAAATTTGTCAGTTCTTTACAAAATATATTTTTAAAAAGCATTTTTCTAATGTTTATTCAATGTCAATATATTCATAAAAGATAATTTTTAACTGTGAAAAATATATTTCCTTAACCATCTTAATAATTATAGCCAATTAGACATTACATAAATATCTAAAGACAACTCTGCTTTTTTAAAAAAGAGAATTTTTAAATAATAACATATGAAAAGCAATACAAACTTTTACTGATTATATGCTAGACATACTCAAGTTAAACTCCACGAGTGCATAGACTATGTCTAGCTCACGAACATTATGTTCCAGGCATTCTCACAGTAAATGAGAGAATGCATGAATGGACAAATTTGTCACTAAAACTGCATTCCAACCAAATGAGCTTTAGAAAAAGAAAAGGGAAATTTTATTTCATACTTTCTCAAATTATCATAAAACACATCATTTAAATATATTCTCTTTAAAATAATTGGCTTTAATAATAAAAGGAGTAATAGTAATTTTTATCACTCATGGAGCAAATGAATCAGACATTCTTTTAAGTACTTTCATAAATGAAATCATTTAACATTCACATTATAAATATCCCAGTTTTTCGAATGAGGACAGTCTGGTATAAGAAGGTAAGTTATTGTATCTCTAGCCATTATGGGGAATCCATGTTCTTAACTTAATGTTATATTACCTCTCAAAAAACAAGTGGAGCAGTGATTAAAATACCAATTCCTGGATACCAACACAGCCACCAAGTCAGAATATGTATATTTCACACTTTTGCTTGTTATTGTCTGAAGATTTTGGTAAATACTGATTTAGAATAACTCTTATTTTATTTTGTTTTTGTTTTTTAAATATGTTTTTATTGATTTCAGAGTGGAATAGAGAGGGAGAACTAGAAACATCAATGATGAGAAAGAAATATTGATCAGATGCCTCCTGCACCCCAGGCATGTATCCTGATGGGGAATCAAACTGTGACTTCCTGGATCATAGGTGGATGATCAACCACTGACCCTGGCCAGCCAGACTAGAAAACTCTTTAATATAAGGAAAATATAATCTTAGTTTATATATTTATGAGACAGATTTTTAAATATTTCTATTAATACTATAGCTCTACAATATATCTATCTTAGCTAACTAGCATATTTGCTAGATAATATGTCTTTTTATTTATACTATAGTATCGCTTTAAAGTTTAAACAGTGATACATTTTGGAATGACCCATATTTTATTATTTCAATAAAAATTTTTGTTTTAAACAAAATATCATATGAAATGCATCAAATGTAAATGTGTGGTTTTGCCTATGTATTTCATATTTGAATTTCTTCAGAAAAGTATTTGAAATTCATAGTGCTTTCAGATTCCAATATTTTACAAGTATTACTACTTTAGGTTCATTTCTTTACATTAAGACAATGTTTTAAAGACATGATTGTCAATTCAGTATCATTTGCTCTATAGGTCATTGTTTGCCCCCAAAAAGAAATGGAACAAATATCCTCACATATGTTTTACAGATTTGAAATGTAAGATTAAAGTAATTGTTTTTTTAAAAAAGCTTCTAAGTCACCTATAATGTTAGTAGCACTTAACACATTTCAGGGGAAAAGTGAGGTTCTCAAAAAATAACTTTACCAAATTACATGCTTAACTATTCAAAACATTGACATATAATATGCAAGAGCAATTACTATAAAGAGTTTGGGCTCTCTGATATTTTAACTTACAATAGACCAAATGCTAACATTGAGAGAATATTTTACTTCTTGGCAAATGTGTTTTGATATAGGGAAAAAATGCTTTATTACTTTTGTTACATTCATATTGAAAAAGTGCACTAAAGGGACAAAGATATTCTCTTTAATTCCTAGTAATTTTGATCAGGGTTGACAGAACCATTATCTGTGCAGCTAAAATCTTAATGTAGACATAAAAGACTTTATATCTTAATGGCAACCCCAAAATTGCATTATTCAAAAAATAATTATCTGACAAAACTGTCTTTGATTTGGAATCAATGTTAAAGAAAATAATGAAAATCAATAGTTAAAATATGACCACTTATCTTTTAAGATACATGTGTGAATAAATGTGTCAAAACTATTTTTTCAAATCTTTAAATTCTCTTTAATGGGACATGTGTTTTCAGGAATATCTAAATTAAAGGATGAAATCTATACCGATAAAAGGGTAATATGCTAATTAGACCAGACATTTTTTAGACGTCCTTCTGGACAAAGCCATGGTGCTGGGCTGAGGCAGAGGCAGTTAGGGGTGATCAGATCAGCAGGGAAGGCAGTTAGGGGGATCAGGTCAGCAAGGGAGAGCAGTTAGGTTGATCAGGCTGGCACTGGAGAGCAGTTAGGGCAATCGGGCAATCAGGGAACAGTTAGGGGGATCAAGCAAGCTGGCAGAATGGTTAGGGGTGATCAGATAGGCTGGGAGTTGAGCAGTTAGAAGCCAGCAGTCCAAGATTACAAGAGGGATGTCTGAGAGAAATCAAGATAGCAGCATAGGTGAATACCTAAACTGCTGCCTCACACAACAGTTTCAAAACTACAAATAAAAGACAGGACGAAAATCATCCAGAACCATGGGGCAGATGGCTGAGTGGAAAATCTACAACTAGAAGGAAATGGGCTAACGGAGACTCAGAAGAGCTACAAAAAGATAAGGTATGGAGAAATGCACATGGAAAAGATGGGTGGTGGAGAGTCTGGCTGGCTTCCACTAGCAGGAGGGAGATGGAAACTCCCAACTGCACTGTACCCCATTTTCAAGGGACACTCATACGGGGGGAGTCTGGACTGTCATGAAAAGAGAGGAGTTTCTTTAAACTTAGGGGAGCTGCAAAAGGCAGAGGTCTGGAGGCATGTGTAAAGACAACTGACAGCTGATTATGCTGGGCTTTCTCTAGTGGGAGTAAGACAGAACCTCCAAACTGCACTGACATCCAGGTCTGACTACACTGAACCCGTTTTGGGCAAGACCCTGGAGACCCAGACTCATATGGGTCCCCAGATCACAAGGAAACTCAGGGGAGCCAGAAAGGCAGAGCTCTGGAGGTGCATGCATGTGCACACAGAGAAGGCTACAGTGATCACCTAAGGACACTGAGACCAGGGCCCGCCATGTAGGGCAGGGCTGATGGGAAGCCAAGGCTCTCTGCTCAGCCCTGAGACTCCAATACATCCAAGCCCAGCACAGAAGCTTTTGGAATCTTGCAAGTCTTAAAGCTGAGTCCAGCACAGAAGTTCTCCTAGTGTAAATTCAGCTGATCCTAATAATCAATTGGCTTGGAGGTCAATTCCCCCCCATAATACCAACAACAATCAAAACTAAACTACAACAAGACTGTACACACAGTCCACAAAGGGGTGCACCAAGAGTGTCCACCTCAAGTAACTGGGGAGGCAGAGCTACCAGGCCATATAGGACACTTAGCACACAAAGCTACTCTTCCAACTCAGGGAAACAGAAACCAACTTTGCGGAGACAAAGGAACAGATCACTAATAAAAGAAATGGAGGAAAACAAATGACTGGATATAGCGTTCAAAACCACAGTCATAAGGTTTTTTAAGAATTTCCTAGAAAAGATGGATAAATTTAGTGAGACCCAAGAGGAGATGAAAAAGAACCAACTAGAAATTAAACATACACTGATTGAAATTTAAAAAATATATATACAGAGACCCAACAGCAGACTAGAGAAATGCAAGAATCAAGTGAAAGATTTGAAATACAAAGTAGAAAAAACTCAACTGGAAAAGAAAAAAGAATCCAAAAATGGGAAGATAGTGTTAGGAGCCTCTGGGACAACTTCAAGCATATTAACATCAGAATTATGGGGGTGCTAGAAGAAGAGAGAGAGCAAGATAATGACAACTTATTTGAAAAAATAATGACTGAAAACTTTCCCCACCTGGTGAAAAAAAGACTTGCAGGTCCAGGAATTCAAAGAGGACTACATCAAGACACTTATAATTAAAATACCAAGAGCAAAAGACAAAGAGTTAATATGAAAAGCAGCAACAGAAAAGCAGTTAACTACCCATGAGCAGCACCCTTATGATTCTCAGCTGATTTCTCAACAGGAACTATGCAGGCCAGATGGGCGTGCACAAAATATTCAAAGGAATGAGTAGCAAGAACCTACAACCAAGATGACTCTACCCAGCAAAGCTATCATTCAGAATTGAAGGTCAGATAAAGAGCTTTACAGATAAAAAACAAAACAAAACAAAACAAAAAGTAAAGAAGTTCATCAGCACCAAACCAGTATTATATGAAATGCTGAAAGGTATTCTTTAAAAAGAGGAAGGAGAAGAAAAAAGTAAAGATAAAATTTATAAACAACAAATACATATCTATCAACAAGTGAATCTAAAAATCAAGCGAATTGAAAATCTGATGAACAGAATAAACTGATGAATATAATAGAATCAGGGTCATAGAAAGGGAGTGGAGTGACAATCCTCAGGGAGAAAGATATGAGGGGGTATGCAGGGAGAGACTGGACAAAAATCATACACCTATGGATGAGGACAATGGTGGGGGAGGTAAGGACAGAGGGTGGAGTAGGAGCCAAGTAGAGGGGAGCTATGGAGGGAAAAAGAGGAACAATTGTAATAATCTGAACAATAAAGATTTCTTTAAAAAAATAAAATACAACAACAACAAAAAAAAAAGAGGTATATCTGACTACCAGTTTAGGCCCTATATCTGCAGAGTCCTGGATTGCCCCCCACACACACACACCCATGCATGACTTTTGTGCACTGGGCCTCTAGTTATAAATATTTCTTCATGATATTAATAGTGTGGAAGGAAAAATATAATACTTTAACATGGCTTCCTATAGCTGGTATTTATTAGCATATGTTCTGTATCTTGAGTAGACTAGGAATCAAAACTAAAATGTAACAACTTTTAAAAAAGAATTCAGAACTTAGAATCATTTAAGATTAAAAAAAGTCTGTCCAATGTTTATCTCTGGATTTAACTCCTCTCTTTCAACTGGTGGTTTTCTTCACATAATGAAAATGTTGCAAATTTACTATTAATATTGCAATCATTTAAAAATACTTAAAATCAATTGAATGCACACTAATTTTTGGCATAAAAGTTTGATCTAATACATATAAACTGTTTTTAAATTTGTATCTTATTACAGTATAATTGACATATAATATTTATTTCAGATATACAGCATAGTGATTTGACATTTATATATCTTATAATATGATCACCATGATATGTCTGATGGCTATCTATCACCATACCAAATTATTACTGTACTAGAGGCTCGGTGCATGAAAACTCATGCACTGGAGGGGAGCAGTCCCTCAACCAGGCCTGCCTCCTCTCACAGTCTGGGAGCCATCAGAGGTGGAAGGCAACCTGATGATAAGGGGAAGGTGACACCTCTGCTACTGCCACTGATGGCAGCACCATCTTTGGCCCTGCGTGGCTGGGCAGCCACCATCGAAGGTTTGCCTACACCTCAGGCTGACCCTGGGCAGCTGGGGTTGAGGAGATTGGGAGGCACACCTGCCACTCCAGCAGTGCTGAGGGAACTGGGTATTGCCAACTTGTGGCTGTGGGCAATGCCATCTTTGAGGGTGGGGCAGTCAATTAGCATATTCTCTCCTTATTGGCTGTAAGTACTGCCACCTTTGAGACAGTGTGAGGGTCAATTAGCATATTCCCTCTTTATTAGATAGGATTATAAACTACATTAAAAAATCTGCATATACGCACACCCACATGGTTCAAACCTACATTGTCCAAGAGTTAATGTTACTGGCTGAAACTGGTTTGGCTCAGTGGATAGAGCATTGGCCTGCAGATTGAAAGGTCCCAGGTTTGAATCCAGTGAAGGGCATGTATATTGGTTGCAGGCATATCCCCAGTAGGGGGTGTGCAGGATGCAGCTGATCCATGTTTCTCTCTCATGGATGTTTCTATCCCTTCCCTTTCCTCTCTGTAAAAAATCAATAAAATAACTTTAAAAAAAAAAGGTGAATGCTACTTTTCATCCATGATTGGGAATCCATATATGTGGAGGACTGGCAAGTTTACACTGATTTTCCACTGATCAGTGCCCCTAAATCCCAGGTTATTCACGGTGCACATTACATACCTGTAACTTATTGATTTTATAACTGAATATTTGTACCTCTTAATACCCTTCACCTTTTTTGCCCATCCTGCACCACCACTACTATCCCCACCCCTCTGGCAACCATTAGTTTGTTCTCTTTATCTAAGTCTCTCTGTCACATTCTGTGTGTGTGTGTGTGTGTGTGTGTGTGTGTGTGTGTGTGTTTAGATTCTAGCTGAGATGACCCAGGACTCACAAATGTCAGTGCCACCCTGGAAGGTAGGCTGGCTGGAGCTGGGACAAGCACAGAACAAGGGGGCCCATGGTGTGCATTTCTGGGGCCACACAGGTGGGACAGCTGGCTGAAGCTGGTGTGAGCCAATGGCCTGGCCAGGGCATGCTGCAGCAGCCTAGTAGGCCAGCTAAAGCACTTGGGCTGAACCTTTCCCAGCACCATTTACATGGAGGGGAATGTAAAAAAGGCGCTCACCTGTGTTTTCATTTCTGAACAATTCCAGCTGCTCCTCATCCATTTGGCAGATACTTCAGGTTTAATAAATAGATTTCAGTCACATAACATCTAGTTACCCATTAAACCCTGTTTTTTTTTTTTTTGTTTTTTTTTTTTTTTGCTGTGACCAGGCCAGGTAAGTCTGTGCCCAGGGCCCTTGATATATTTTCATGCTGCAGGCTCGGGGTCTTCTAATTACCATGTCTCCATCTTTCCTCCTTTTCTCTGTTGACACCTCTATCTTTTCCTGTTCTGAAACTGTTCAGTCAGTTCTCAGTTCTTTGGGAAGAACTGCTGTATATGTAGGTGTATATTTGGTGTGTCCATGGGAGGAGGTGTTCAGGGCCTTTATGTTCCACCATAGTGACCTGCCTCCTGAAGGCACACTAGTTTTTTACTGTTATTGAAATGTTAAAATTGTAAGAAACAATGCGGGTATCTAATCAAGAAAAATTTTTGAAATGTAAATATTATAGTCTATCCTAGCAACTCACTAAAATTTTTAAAAAATTAGTTGCTTTAAAGTAAATTCAAATATTTTAGCATCTTTTATTGTCTTTTTAAGATACTGACTGAACCTTAAATCAGAAATCTATTATTTTGAGGAAAAATAATCTATAAAAATAAGTCTATATGCTGAGGTAGGGAATATCATGAACAAACTTTACTTACCACATTTGGGTCCAAGATTAGTCTTAATATTGTATATACAAAACAAAATTTTATTCAGAATCACTAAAATAATGGCTTCTATTGTGGCGTGATATGTGTTATAATTCATAAGATATGGAGAGTGGTATTTAGTACTAACTGATCTTAGACCTTTCTCTAAATCTTGCCCTGGGCCCATAATTTCTGGAGCCATGCTCTTGCCTTCTTTTAATCATGCCCTAATTGATACAATGAGGCACTTATAGGTCAAAGGAAACTACAAGTTCAAGGCCTTCCCCCTGTTCCTATAGGCCCCATAGCAAATAGAGCTAATTGGAACATGCAATTTCCTAGCCAAACAATCTTGAACCTATTTCCAGGCTTGCACACTCCTCATCCTTTCTCGTGTGTTCCTTAAGGCTTACTACATTGACAATGCTGGCTAGATGGCATTCCTTTTCCAGGGATAAGGATGGATCTTGTATGTGTGAGGCCATTTTGATTGCAGCACCCATTACATTTGGGAAGAGAAAAGGGGAGACACAGGACTTACGGCAAAGGTCTGTAAATCCCATATCATTCAACTTCAGCAGAAAAATCCAAGAATTCTGAGAATTTGAAAACTCACAATTGGCCTTCCAGGTCATGAATAAGCTTTATTTCTGCATTGTGGGCTATAAATATATATTTAAAATAACTTTTTGTCTTGAATAAAAAAATTAGATATTTACAAATGTAATATGTTAGACTGAATTTATTCTTATTTACACCTCATGGCCACAAAAAATGAAAATCTCATTGTAATTCAGACTGCATACATAGTGAGTTGTTTCCTTCAGAATACAAAACTGAAAGATGCACAACTTCTGTAAGGCTTAGTCTAGAAACTGACATAGCATAACTTCTGCCATATCCTATTAGTCCAAGCATGGCCAGGACTGGTTAGAAGAGGGGGATTACACTAATTTATGAGTCATGGTTCACTGGGGGACACAAAAACATCATAGGACTTACTTAAAAAAATAACTAGAAGATAAGCAAATTAGCATAGTAAAAACTTAAAGTGTGTGTAATAATTAGGAGCCTAATGCAACTTTTCAATTATGAAGTGAGAAGTGTCATAAACTAGGAGGGAGATTTTTCAATGCCTTTCAGGTCCAGAATCAAGGTTGTTTACCTCTGATGGTCTGGGTAGAACCCTTCTTTGCCTCTTCTCAGCTTCTGGTGGTGGCTCTTAACCCTTGGTGTTCCTTGGTTTGCAACTTATTACTTCAATCTCACCTCAGCCATCAGGTGGTGTCCTGCCTGTATGTCTATATTCAGTGGAATTTCCCCCTTCCAATAAGAACAGCAGTCACATTGTTTTATGGGTCCAACCTACTGCAACATGCCCTCATAGTTACTTAACAAATTATTCTGTGACAACTGCACATCCAAAAAATGTCGCTTTCTGAACTACTAGAGAAAGGACTTCAACATGCTTTTGGAGGGGTCCATAAACAACCCATAACTAATAATACTTATTCTAATGATTCTAATCTAGAAGGTGGAAAGAATGAAGTAGAGTTAAAGCTGTAATTTGTCACTCACATTGGCCAGGATTTGAGAAATGGGGCAGAAGCATTTGGTTATTTTTGTAGTTTAAGCAATTTTCCTTCCTTTGATATTATTGAGTGGTCTTGCTTCTGTTTGGATTCATCACAGTCACAGAGTGGTCTTGTTCTATACAATGATTGTACTCAACAGGGGAGAACTGTGGCCCAGCTGAGAGAATAAGCGTGTTTCTAGCAACATGAAGGCCTAGTTGATAGCACCAGGCTGCTCCCACTTTTCAGGGGTTACTTTGCTGTCTTGCTGTTAGGACTAACAACATAGAATAGAGAATTATTGACATTTCCAACCTAATTAATGAGTGAAAGTAAGGGAAAAGGAAAATAAAAGCTGACTATTCCTATAATAAATAGAATTTAAAGGGTTAGGTTTGAAGTTGGGGCAAAGCATGTTAATGATGAGTTGCATTTTTCAATATTGTGAGTTGATGGGTTGATGAAATATTCAAACGAGAATGTAATTAAAATGTTAGAAATGTTATATGAAGCTCTGGAGAAATATTAGAAAATTTTCAAGATTGGATGAATTCACTACAGAGGACTATTTAGGAAGAAAAGAAATATGAACATGAAAATTTGAAGAATATCTATATAATAATGTGCCGCTTAATTAATGACAGAGATATGTTCTGAAAAATGTGTCACTAGGCAATTTTGTCATGTGCAAAGATCATAGAATGTACTTACACAAATCCAGATAATTTAGCCTACTACTCTGATTGTACATGCTATACTTTTATGTAACTAACAATGCAGTAGATTATTTTACACCAGCATCATCACAAACATGCAGATATATATTGTGCTACAGCATTATAAAGGTAATGGCATCACTAACAGATATAAATTTTTAGCTTTAATATAATCTATGGAACCACCATCGCATATGGGTTTGTTGTTGACAGAAATGTCATAATGTGACACAAGACTGTATGTGGTAAGGCCTTAAAAGAAAAAAAAAAGTAAGACAACTAGTTACTCTACACTGCCATAGAACTTCACCAATGGAAATATATTAGATTAGAGGCCCAGTGCATGAAATTCTACACAGGGGTGGGGAGTGTCCCTCAGCACAACCTGCACCCTCTCAAAATCTGGAACCCCTCAGATAGGGTCCCTAAGCCTGACTGGCAATCAAGGCCCATGGGGTTTTCCTTCCCCCCACTGCTGGCAGCTGGCCCCACCCCTGCCATTGCCACTACTTGCCATCTGTTTGACACTTCTCCCCTCTCCCCTCCCTTGCCACCAGTCACCTACCTCTGCACACGACAGACCTTGGGTGCGATCTCTTGGCTGGCCTCGACTTCCCTTTGTTAGGTGATCGCTGGCCAGCCCCATACACCTGCCTCAGCAGCGCTGGCCAGTGGCCTGAGTCTGCCTCTTTGGGGCAATTGATCGTGGGGCAGTAGCAGGTCCCAAACTAATTGCATTGCTGGGCTGGCACCATTGCATGGCCTGGTGCCATTGCATGTCATAGTATGGTTGTCTTGATGGTTGTTCTGCTGTTTGTTCATTTGGTTTATTTTCATATTACACTTTTACAGACAGTCCTCAGGTTACATCATAATCAATGTACATCATTTCGTGGTTACATCACCATCTCCCATTTATTTATAAAAAAAAAAGTTCTGTCATTTCAACCTATGCACATATGTGCTTTATGTTTTTTATTATTTATTTACCACAAATAAAGGTCAGGAATTGTTATCTTTTATTTTTTTTTTTTACTGTTTCACTTCATTACTACTGTGTATGTGCTCCATCTGAGTGACGTAGATGCTTATGTAGGTTAAAATCACATTACGTCACACAGTAGGAACAGATCTCTGACGTAACCTGAGGATCTATGATATTATTATAGATAAGATGACATATAAGATCCTTAAAATAACATGGACCAGTACTTAGGTGTATATTCAAAGAAAATGAGATACTTTATTAGAAAGTTGGTTCTCTAACAGAAATGTTTAAAGAACAACAAATTTTCTGCCTTTTGGTAAAGTCTCCAGGCCTCAAGCTCAGTCCTTTCTGGACCTGAGAGACCATGATTCTATGAGAGGTGGTGAAATTGGTAGTAAAGCAGAAGATATAACATGGTCACTGATGGAATGGTGGATTATTGAAGCAAAATACCAATCTTCTTTGTTCTTACATGCATAAATATTTCTAAAGCATAGAAGGGCAAGCAATGAAGAGTGATGATGTAAGAAATTAGAAAGATAACTGGGCAACATCTTTGGGTTAAGGTTAAAAAATAGAATACAAAGCACAGGTATACAAGTTAAATTTGGCACAATGAGGAATATATCTTTAAGATAAAATTTCAGGGGGAAAAAAGAAAGTAGGACTTTTTTCATAGATGATTTTTGTTTTGTTTGTGACAAAGCCAAAGGGAATAAGAAACATGAGTGAAGATGCTTTCACATGGTAAAGTGTCCATGGAATAGCATTAAATAAAGTCATCTGTTGAAAGTGAAGGAAGTGGAAGTGTGAGATGTCTGAGGCTTGGGGAATAAAATATCAGAAATACTGAAAATGTGGTAGGATGAAAAAGAAAACCAAATAGATTTTAAATAATATCCATGTCTATGCTGTCCAAGCACAATAATGCTTTTCTCTAAAGTTAACATGCAGAAGCTGACGAGGTGAATTTAGAGGTGATACAGATTTTTCATTGGCATGAACAAACTACATAAGTCAGTAGCACAGGGAGAAAATTACTGAAAAGTGTTGTTTACATGGGCCTTAGAAAGGAAGAGTCTACCCAGCTTTATAGCAATTGGGAATGTTAAAAGCACAGTTAGAGAAGTGGTTCAGCAGGAATGAGGTAATTGGCATATGTTAGAAAATTGTAATCTGCTTGGTAGAAATATTCTTTTTTAAATTATTATTTTGTTTAAGAAGATTAAGTTGATATTTATTGAAATTAGTCTTTATACTTAATAACATACTAAAAAACCTCAGATAATTAATTGTCTTACATATGACAAGTTATGCTTGAGACAATATTTTAAGTACCTAGTATAACTTATTAATTTGTTTTTAATCAGGAGTAATACCAATTCAACTAGTAAAATAAAATATTATTTTTGCAAAAGGTCAAAAGTTAGTTTTAGAAACAAAGAATACCAGCAATAATACCTCTATTTGCTTAAAAAAATGAACAAATTCACTAATCTTCATTTATATTCTAGTTTAATAAAATGGCAATTATATACACTATAAATAAACTTTAGTTTTATCATTGGGGAATTATGCATGGAAGTGGAGAAAATACATAGAAATTGTGTAAAATTCCAAAGCATTTTTCAGCAGAAAATTTTTCTCAATATATTTGAGGAAAATACGATACAATAACTCCACAGCCAATTATATTTGATACAAATATATTGGTCAGCTTCATGTGGTGGGAACCACGGGGTGTTTGGAATTAATCACACTCAGATTCTGTTTCTTTTACTAACTAGCTCTGTAACCTTGAATATTTTAACCTTTTAAATATTCAATGACTCTCTATAAAGGGATATCAATATTTATCTCTTAAAGTTATCAAGAAGATTAATGGTTGCATACATAAATGTGTGCAGTATAGTAGCTTTCACAAAGCAGATGGCAAAAAATTGATGTTGCCAAATTCTACTTCTCCTCCGATTTCTCCAAAGTACTTAATTTTCTCTCTTTCTGAGTTGTGTAGAGCTATCCAGATTCCTCATGTTATCACTCACATTGCTTTCTTTGTTTAGAATCCCCTTGGGGACAGGTCAGTGCAATGAGCACATTGGTACACTTGGTCAAGGAAAAGGAGAGAGGAGGAAAAAAAACAATAATATGAATCTTTGCAGAAGTTATTTAAAAATGGAAACCAGTGGAATTCATTGTGATTTCTAATAATCCTTTGGGTGTTGTTGTTTTCTTGGTTGATATAGAAAGAACACTGGGCATACCTCAAAGTCAGAACCAGGTATGTTTGCCTGATGGCGCTAACATAGAGCTATTGCCAGAATAACCAGAAGACAATTGGTTCTGTATTTTTAAAACTATGGTACATTTTTTGAGTGCTTATTTTACCAATAAGCCATATCTTCCTGAGTTTTTTCTAAAGCCAGCATTTCTAATTCCTCTTCAGAGGCAACTGATTGTCACTCTTCAAAAATTAGAGGAGTCTCACAAATTCAGGCTGCATGCACTCATGTTGTAAAAGGCATACACACACAACAACAACAACAATTACCCCAAATGGCTCCAAAGTGTTGCAGAGATATGCTCACTTGACCTTGAGGACAGACTTGGGAAGTATGAGAGCAAGGGATCTATTCCATCAACACAGATATTCCTCTCATTTCTCAGTCTACAATTCAATATACTGTTTGAACCAGGATGTCAGGAACTGAAAAATATTTTTAATGAATGTTAAAAGGAGAAATATTATCAATGATATTGCTGTCAACTTTGATGTTCATTTCTATAATATGTCAAACCTGTGCAATTGGTCTGTTTTCCTCATTTAGATGTAAAATTCTTTTGTACAGCCTATGTCCTCTTTCAGTTTTATTCAGTAATTACCACAATCCCCATACATTTTGATTAGTACATAACATCAACTGGAAAATAATTTTGATCCAGGTGTTTATTTAAGTAGAAAGCTGGTGAAAAAAGGAATATTACTTGGATAAGTTTTATATTAAATAAGTTCTTTTGTTGTTGTTAATTTATTTTATTGTTTAAAGTATTATATATAGTAGTACATATATCCCCCTTTTTGTCCCTACAACCTTTCTTCCCCATCCTCCTCCACCCCCTGTTGCATTCCCTCATCCCACTGCCCCCTCCCAGTGTCTTGTGTCCATTGGTTGTGCTTATGTGCTTGCATACAAGTCCTTCCGTTGATCTCTTCCCCCCATTCCCCAATACTCCCCAGCCTTCCACTGTAATTTGACAGTCTTTTTGATGCTTTACTGTCTCTGTATCTATCTTTTTGTTCATCAAGTTATAATATTCTTTATTTTCAATAAATGAGTGAGATCATGTTGTTAATCCTCACTGAGGATTTTTTTTTCAGCTGTTTTACAGAGAGAGTGTGAGAAGGAGGGAGAAAGGGTAAGAAAAGAGAGAGAAACATGGATATGAGAGATACACATCATCTGAAAACTGCTCTAACTCTCTGACCAGAGCCTGGGAGTGAATCTGTACCCCAGGTATATGCCCTTGACTGGAAATTGAGACCATGACCCTTTGGTATACAGATTAACACTCTAACCACCTAACAACACTAGCCAGAGCTCTTAAATTCTTAAAAACAACTGATGACTCTTTCAATCATGTTTTTAATATTTTAAGGTACCCCAAATACCTTATTTTGTGGGAATTCTTGACCTGAAAACACTGCTTGTAAAGATGCTTTATTTCCACACTCTTTGCTAAAAACAAACAAACAAACAAAAAAACAGAAAAAAAAATGAACCAATTCATTCATCTTCATTTATATTCTAGTTTAATAAAATGGCAACAAAAACACTGTAAATAAACTTGTTTACTTTTATCCTCTGGGAAATATGCGTGGAAATGGAGAAAATACATAGAAATTGTGCAAAATGCCAAAGCATTTTTCAGGAGAAAACATATTACATATATTATTATTGATTTCAGAGAGGAATGGAGAGAGAGAGAGAGAGATAGAAACATCAGTGATGAGACAGAATCATTGACCAGCCGCATCCTGCATGCCCCACACTGGTTATCGAGCCTGCAACACAGACCCAAATCATACCCGGGGACCTTTCAGTTTGCAGGCAGATGCTCTATCCACTGAACCAAACTGGCTAGAGCTCAAACTTCTTGACACTCAAAAATAAAGTTAAATCATCTGCTGTTCAAGTTCATTTAATGTTCCAAAGTATAAGATTTTTATAAGAGATCTGCAAATTGAACAGCAGTAACCAATTACCTGAATTAAGGGAGAGGTCAGAATGCATTATTTACTTTGAGACTTCTTTGCCTTCTATTTCTAAGAGAGTGGAAGGTTGTCCAAAAATGCTGAAGATACGGGATAAAGAAGTCAAATACTAAAATTATCATTGAAACAGCTTACTAATGGAATAAAAAGCAATAATCTCTTTCTCTCTCTCTGTCATCACTATACACTCAGTGGCCATATTTAATCTGGCCACTCCCCACCCATGCAAGAATTCATGCACTGGGCCTCTAATACTCATATATATATATATATATATATATATATATATATATATATACACATATGTGTGTGTGTGTGTGTGTATATATATATATATATATATATATATATATATATATGTGTGTGTGTGTGTGTGTATATATATATATATATATATATATATATATGTGTGTGTGTGTGTGTGTGTGTGTATATATATATATATATATATATATATATATGTGTGTGTGTGTGTGTGTGTGTGTATCTACATATATATATATATATATATATATATGTATTATATATATGTATTATAACCTGATGAACAAAAAGATAGATACAGAGGCAGTAAAGCATTGAATAGACTGTCAAATCACAGCAGGAAGTTACTTTTATAATCCTTCTACTATTACTTTTAATGTATAGATAATTATAAATAAATTGTAATATAAAAAAAGATTGTAAATATATATGAGGATTAGAGGCCCAGTGCATGGAATTTGTGCACTCAGGAGGGGGTGTGGGGGATCCCTCAGCCTGGCCTGTGCCCTCTTAGTCTGAGAGTCCTCAGGGGGAGGCCTAAGACAGCAGTCAGACATCCTTAGTACTGCTGCGGAAGCAGGAGAGGCTCTGGCCACTGCCACTGTGCTCACCAGCCACGAGCCCAGCTTCTGGTTGAGCGGCACTCACCCATGGGAGCGCACTAACCACCAGGGGCAGCTCTTGGATTGAGTGTCTGTCTCCTGGTGGCCAGTGTGCATCATAGTGACTGGTTGTCTTGCCATTTGGTTGATTTGCATATTACATAGGATATACACTGAGTAACCAGATTATTATGCATTCAGAGATCATAATAATCTGGCTCTCAGTGTATATAGTATATACCATTTACATTCCTCCAGACTAGATTTAAGCTCCTGTTAGATATGACAGAAATCACTATTGTTGTAGTGGAAAGAGAAGTAGCTTAAGAAGAATTTTATAGCTTTGGAGGCAAGAAGTTGAAATGTAGGAGACACATAGCTGCGTTTTCTGGAGCCTTCAAGGGAGAGTCTGTTTCTTGGCTTGTGGCCCTTTCCTCACATTATGTAAAATACTCCTGTCTCTCTCTTATAAGGAGCTGTGTAATTGCATTGGGCCCACCTGGACAATCCCAGAAAACCTCTCCATCTCAATGGAATTCATACACTCAAGAGTGCCCTTTATCACATCTACAAGGCCATAGTTACCAGTTAAGGTAACAGACTTACTGGTTCTTAGATTTGGAACATGGACATTTTTAAGAGACCAATATCGAGCTTACTGAATTATGCTCTTGGATATTACACAAAAGGCATAGTAGAAAATTAATTATTTGATTCTGTTAGTATATGCATACATAGTTTTATATCATAGGATTGCTCAATAAATAGACCATATAAATTATCTTGTTAAGTGAAACATTTGACAATATACTATCCACTTTAATTCCCTTGTCAAATGATTGCACATGTTATGTTTAAGCAATTCTATGAATAAATTGTAATGAGCTAAGACACACCTGTGGGAGGTTATATCCATCATAAGACATGATATAGAAACAGTTGCATTTTAGTACTAATTTATTACATCAGTGATGTAAGTCACTTTTATAAGCTCTCTACCATTACTTTTAATGTGTAGATAATTATAAATAAATTGTAATCTAAAAAAGATTGTAAACATTTTTAACACTAAATTATGTTTGTTTACTAATAAATGTCCTCTTAATGGGATTTATAAATTATTTTAAATAAATGTTAGTTATTATTATTAGTATTCTTCTTATAAGAACAGGGTTAAGTCCTCCCTATAGGCACTAGCAAATGTAGATGAGAAAGCATTTCTCTCCTCCTACTCCTTTATTTTTGCTAATAACATGATATTAATTTGTGCAGATAAATTAAGAGTCCTGTAGTAAAATTATAATTTTATAAAGAATTATAATGGCTGTAAAAATTTAATGTTCCAGTAACCAAAAATTTCACCTAAGAAAATTAGAGAATTAGGAGCAATTGAAGCCTAAAGCTGGTAGAACAAAAGAATTAATAAAAATTAGAGCAAAATCAATGATCTTGGAAACAGAAAAAGTTAGGGGGGAAAGTCACTATATTGTTCTTTAAAAAGATAAATTGGGGGTTTCAGTCAAGATAGAGTAAATGTGGTACTTGAATCCTCCCATAACCACAGCAAAATTGTAACTACAGTACAGAACAACCATCATTCAGAACTGCCTGAAATCTAGCTGAACAGAAGTCCTACAACTAAAGATTTAAAAAAGAAGCCACATCAAGACTGGTAGAAGAGGTGAATGTGTGGAATGGGCTGGCCCCACATCCATGTGTGGCAGATGAAGATGGGAAGGAATATCTTGGCTGTGGAGGTTCCTCTTGAGGAGTGAGCAGTCCCAGCCCCACATCAGACCCCCTAGCCCAAAGTTCCAGGGTCAGGAAGAGAAGTCTCCCAAACTTCTGCCTGTAAAAACCATCAGAGACTGTGACTGAATAAGACAGAGGATTTCTGAAGTCCTAGACATTCCTCTTAAAGGGTCTAGAAGGGAACTTAGACTCATGTACTCTGAGCTCCAGTACTGGAGAAATAGGCACTATGGACATATGGAAGGAACTGAAATATCTGGCATCAAGCATGAGCTGAAGGGGCAGCTTTTTCACATGGAAATGCTGGTAGAGGACATTGTTTTTTTTTCTGAGTCCTCCCCAGAGGTGGTAGGCAGGCATGTATCTGAGCCACCACCAAATTGTATACCAGGCCCTGTTGATTCTCTGAGATATTACTCCAACCAATGTACATGCCCACCCAAGCAGTTTATAGTTCCTTTTCCATTCAAATGACCTATCTTGTTTCATGCTTTGTACTTTTCTAAAATGTCTCAAACAAGCAGCATCTGGCCTCAGTGTGCTGTGTATCTCTTGCTAAGTAGCCCTAGATCCAGCACTAGTGACAGCCATCTGAAGATCACTCTGTAGCTCATGCCAGGTGGCCCATGGCAAGACACAGATGGATGAACTTGGTTTGTACCTCCTAGGAGGCCCTCAAGCCAGCACATCTAGTGAACAGCTTCAGACCATGTGAAAGCACCATTTAACCTTGTCCACAAGGGACACACTCAAGGAATGGACTCAGCAGCTACCCAGAGCCAAACTGATGTAAGTCTTGCTTCATGGAGTTGGCCCCTGCTAAGCTGATTCTCCACAGTGGTCATATGTCGGAAACAAATATTGTTCTCACTAAATGGATGTAAACGGAAGGCCAGAAGGCTGGCCAACCATAATTGCTCTGAAAGGTCAGAGCTGATTACTCATTGTTTGGTTGAAACTATCTGTTTGTATCATGTTACTTTCTGTTATTTCCTGCCTAAAGGCTAGGGGTGTGTCCCAAAGTCTTAATAAAAGGGAGAAAAAGGCCAGAGCAAATGGTAGTCCTTTCCACTAGAGGAAGGCTCCTGCCTGGCCCCCCCAGTATCGCCAAATTAATATTTTTCAGTCTCTCATTTTGTTTGCGTGCGGCCTCCTTCAGAACCTGAACCCTGACCCGGGAACCCTGAACCATGCAGGACGTGGAAAGAGGTTCCCACAGTCATAGCCTAGGGATCAGGGAGTAAATCCCTCCCATTGAGGTGCCAATAGCAATCAAAGCTCAACTACCACAGAAAGGTGCAGAGAGATCCACAAGAGATATGAATGGAGCTTCCAGTTCTGGTGATCTAAGACACTGTGCCACTGGACCCTACAGTCACCTATTATACACTATAAGACCATTCCACCAAGCCCATGAGACATAGTAGCTCTACCTAATACATAGAAACAAACACAGGGTTTCTGTCAAAATGAGGAGATAAAGAAACATGTCTCAAATGAAGGAACAGAACTCCCAGAAAAGAATTAAACAAAATGAAAATAAGCAATCTATTAGATGCAGAGTTCAAAATATTGGTTGTAAGCATGTTTAATGAGCTTAGGGAAAGAGTAGAATCACTTACTGAGAACTTAAACAGAGATAGGAAACATAAAAATATCTTAACTGACATGAAGAATGCATAACAGGAAATCAAGAGTGAAGTAGATGAAGCAGGGGATCAAATCAGAGATTTGGAAAATTATAAAACAGAAAACATCAAATCAGAACAACAACAAAAAGAATTTTTAAAAAATGAGGATAGTTTAAGTGGCCTTTGGGTCAACATCATATTATGGGGATGCCAGAAGGAGAATAAGGAGAGTGTCATCCCAAAAAGCCAAGATTGTGTGTTTGATTTTCAGTTAAGGAACATACAAAAATCAACCAATAAATGAAATTACCATTTCTACACATAACTTGGAGCCTGAACTTGGTATTCTACCCCTAAACATTTTCAAAATTCTGAGGAATTTCAATTGATTGGGTAATTCTTCAGAACAGCAGGGTATGCTGATAGGAAAGGAAACCAAAGCTTGGTTACCCAAAATGGACATAGATTCTTTCAGTGTAGTGCTCTGTCAGCTTGCCTATTTCTTCGACTCCAGTGGTACCTTGAGATACAAGTGCCCTAACATATGAGATTTTTGAGATACGAGCCATCAAGTGAGCCATTTTTGCTTTGAAATACTAGCAACATTTGAGATAGGACTAATTGCACAGATCGGCCTGCTGCACACGACCCACCAGTTTACCTCGACTCAAGTGTCTCATAGTTTCCCACGCCTCAAGGTTACAGAACGAATTAAACTCATATCTCGAGGTACCACTGTATTTCATTTCTTACATTAAGAACCCATATAAGCACATCTCACAAATTTAATTTAGGACCAGAGAAGGGAAAAGCCCTGATTCCTGGGCGCCTGTTGCTGGGCAACCTTATTATTTTGGGGGTCACTTAGTAACAATTCTGCTTGTTCTTTTCCAAAGGATATTTTGATATTAAATATCTGCATTTAGTTAAAACATTCTAATGATGCCCCACAATGAGCAAATTCTTAATGCCAGACCTACCTTGGTTTAATGTAGAGGGACATATTGAAAGACTTAGGGAAATTGAAATGTTAGAGTGCATTTGTCATTTAAGACAGAAAACACACTTTTCACTATTACTATGAGAATTAAATTTGTGAGGAGAGTTCCAGAATCCTTAAAATCTGTGATGGCGTTTTCTAGTAGGCCAGATCTTACAGTGATGATGGCAGTCTCTGAATTGGGAAAGTTAAATATAGTGGAGTAATTGGTTCTCAGTGGCAGGAGCCAGGGGCTGCCCTCAGCATCCAAAGGCAAGGTTGATGTTCCTATAAAGGGCAGCAAAGTCAAAGCAGCAATCAGAGTAGTCTGACTCACCAGATCCTGTGGTGTTGGCTTGCTAATTATGGTGTTCCTAGAAATAGATACAAAGCCTAATAAGTCCTTACATGACCTTGACTGGTGTGGCTCAGTTAGTAGGAACATTGTCATGTATAGCAGAAGATGGTGTATTCCATTCCTAGTTATGACACATACCCATGTTGTGGGTTTGATCCTTGGTTGAGGCACATGAGGGAGGCAACTGATAGATCACATCAATGTTTCTCTCTCTCTCCCCCCTCTCTCTTTTCCTTCTTTGATATATGAGATCAATAATGAATCTTATTAAAAATAAATAAATAAAATAAATTCTTACTTGATCTGCATAAGCTGAAAAGTTTGAGTTTAAAGAATAAAAATCTGAGGAAACCGGTTTGGCTCAGTGGATAGAGCATTGGTCTGCGGACTGAAGGGTCCAGGGTTCGATTCTGATTAAGGGCATGTACCTTTGTTGTGGGCGCATTCCCGGAGGGGGGCGTGCAGGAGGCAGCTGATCGATGTCTCTCATCGATGTTTCTGACTCTCTGGCCCTCTCCCTTCCTCTCTGTAAAAAATCAATAAAATGTATTAAAAAAAAAGAATAAAAATCTATCTTGAATCATAAAAACAGAAGTCATGACTCTTCAATAATTCCCAGACTTAATTCAGTTTACAATAGAGACCCAGAACCCTTTGAACAAAGGGGAGGCTGTCCTTTGGAGGAAGGATTCTGGTACACTGCCCAAAATTTATACTGTTAATCTTTCTCCTGGCCTTCTCCAAAGGGACTTAGAGACTTTTACCAGGATACTGTGCCTTTGGGGAAAAGGAAATAAGATCTATGGGGGACCACTGGGCATTGGTTTTGAACTGACAGTAATTCTGAGACCTAAATGTTATTGTGGTTCACCAGTAAGAGCATGACTTATGGAGGTGATTGATTGAATTTTAGCTCAGAGTCATCTCACAAAGTGCAAAGTGATTCTCAAACCCTTCTTGTCATCTCCCTATTGCTGGAATGCATAATTGCAATAGATGTTCTCAGATGCAGGCAGAATCCCCACATTGGTTGCCTGAGCAGTGGGAAAGGCTGAGTCAAAGCCACTTGGACCTTCTGGAGTGTGCAATTTACCCTAACTTTTACCTTCTATCTGCCAGACACATTTGAGCCACAAAAACTTTACAGACAAATATCCTATTCATTTTTAATATCATGATTTGTTTTCTTATTTTTTTGTCTTTTTTACTTTGTCTCTTTCTTCTTCTTTCTCTTTCCTTTGTTCCTTCTTTTATACCCCCCCCAAAAATATTTAGTTTATATGTTTATGCTGCATTTAATGCAGCTTTGTAAGCCACTCTAAGTAATTTCTGGAAGAAGATTGGTTTTAAGTAAATAAATGAATAACTGTGTAAAATGTAATTTACATTAGAAACTATTTGATTTCCTTTTTGTCTACTACAGTAAAGTTTTATATTGAAATTATGTAGTATTGAAAGAAAAATACCAGAAAGATATTTTATATTTGAGGACCATAATAAACAAAATAAACTTACAGAGCTGTTGGTATATAAAGTCAACAGCCCATCGAACTGTTGGTCTAGATGCAAACAGAGAGAACTACATTGTATTTTAATTACTTCAGAATAAAGACTTTCCCATATAATGAAGACTACATGTTCATACACAAGGATAATATACTTCCCATACTTGTGATATAAGCCTAAAATATTCTGTTGCTGGTTGCCCCTTGGGGATACAACTTAAATTTAAATGAAGTTATCTAAGAGGATATTTAAGTACAGTTGTATATACTGGGAAATAATTATCCCTATGTGTTCATGCTTCCAGTCCCCAAAACAAGAATTGACACAGGATCCAAGATATTTTCACTATTACTGAGGGGCAAAACATCTGGGATCATTTTATAAGCTTTGATTCTGAACTGGGAACTTCAGCCAGCCAAGTAGAGACAACCATAAAACCAAAGATGAACCAGTTTCACTGAGAATATGCTGCAAATCCAAATTTAAAAATTCTAAGTTAGATATCTAACAAAAAACATCTAGCACTAGAAAGGCAGCCATCAAAACAAACGACTACATAATTAATTAGTTCATGTTTTTAAGAATTTATATTGTGAAATAAATTAAAATGCTTTAAATAATAATTTATTGAAATTATCTCCAAAAGAAAATGATGAAATAATATGAGAAATAAAGGACAAAATTATGTAGAAATAAAAATAAAAAATAAGGATATAAAAATAGAAATCTTATGGAAAACATATGCTTGAATTCATAATATAGTTAATCAAAGATGCTGGACATAAAATCAATTTTTAATGAAAAAACATTTTGATCCACTGCAAAAATAACCAATCTAGAAATGAAATAACAAAAATTATATTCTTCATAATGACAGAATTTGTAAGCTGCAAGGAAATAAATCGTATAAACACTACATAAACCTTTTAGGAATCAAACAATAAACCATATTAAAATAGATAAAAGAGCATAAATATATTGAACCATAAAATCACAATGAAATAGGAAACTCAACTTCAAAAAGAAATCAGTTCTCCATGGAATCAATTAATAAATGAAACTCTGTTCAAAAATTAAATACTTTTGTTTGCTGATTGGTTGGTAAAAGTTGTCCAGCTGATACTGAAGTCCATAATAATAATAAAGAGGCTTCTTTTTCTACCTCAAATAGACTAACAAGGATGTGATTCATGCTCTTTCTGAAACAAAGACAAAATAGCCAAAACATGTTAAAGAACAGATTTCAAAACACTAGATAGCAGGTAACAAGGATAGTGATTGTGAGAAATGAGAGGCAAAAAACTTTCTTCCTTGAGAGAGTTTTCAGGCCATGGCACACATAGAAGCATGGGATAGACTGGCAAATCTCAGGGCGAAGGCAGGGTGGATGGAGAGAGATTAACCAAGGAGCTTATATACATATATGGACACAGACAATAGTTAAGTGAAAGCCTGGAGTAGGGTGTGAGTGTATGCAGGCTGGGGAGTGGTTGGGGGGAAAGGGACACCTGTGATACTTTCAACAATAAAGATAATTTAAAAAAAAAGAATGCAGAGAGAGCCCAATAGATTTTCTGATCTGAGGAGAGAGAGCTGAGAGTTCACAGAGACCAAGGTGTCAACAGTGGTACACAGATCATAGTAATGGAGAGGAGATAGACATCCAGAAACCTGCACAGACTACCTCTCAGGTAATTAGCTGAATATTGCTAAGTACATATATGTGAGAAAAAATACAAGAGGCTGGAGAAAGAGCTAAAGTAAAGCATTGGTGGATAAAGATCTCTTAAGTCTTAAGGTGCCTGTGACCATGTTTCTGGGAAGGAAGTGTTTTAATAACTAACTTTAACACAGAAATAAAATCTAGTGAGTTACCAAGGCTAGCTTAGTTGGCTGAGAGTTGTCTAGTGCATAGAGTGATATCCAGTTCATTTCCTGGCCAGGACACATGCCTGGATTGTAGATTCAATCTCCAGTAGTGGGTGTACAGGAGGCAGCCAATGGATGGTTCTCTCTCATCATTTATGTTTCTGTCCCTCTCTCTGTCTCTCTCTCCCTCACTCTCTCACATCAATAAAAATATATCTTAAAAAAGTTTTATAGCCATTCATTTATTATTCTATTGGAATACAGGATGTAGTAAATGTAAGTTTACAATTATCCACATGGAAGATACTAGTAAACAGTAATTAATAAATAATTAATAATAATACAAGAATAAACTCTGTGTCTCACCTACTCAAAACTATACACTTACTTTTGCTGCACCCTGTATTTAAACTCATAGTTCACTATCTGCCACCAAATCAAACAATATATAGTCAAAAGTTTACATATGCTATTAGAGTAAAATTGGTATCAGGAAAGAAAACTAAAAATTACAATAATAGAAGAGCTATTTGGGAAACAAATTATAGATAATGTAAAACAAGAAAAATAAGCATAATCAATCTAGTTATTAGATTATCTAATTTATTTATTTCTGAAATGTAATATGTCCAGTAGTTCTTTGATAGGGCCTGAGAATTTGAAATGCACTTTTTATTGGATGCATTTCAAATGTTTCATTAGGACTAATATTATTCCAAGACTACTTATTTTGTCTTCAAGAGATCCCTCTCTCAGAGAAAGTAAAAATTTTACCACTTGGTGGTGCTGGTGGATAATGTAAAAACAAATTATTCCTGTAGCATAATTTGAGAGAGCTGGTTATGGTGAGTTAAATAAAACTGAGGGAAGGACAGCTTCATTCACCTCTGTCATCCCCTATTTTTCATTTCTCCTTTTGAGATAAAGAGTATAAATTAGGCAGAATGGTTACTACTGATGGCTTAGGTCCTTGCTAACTAGCAAAAAGAACAGTGATCTTTAACACAAATTTCATGGCATTAGAGATTGATGATTAATGAGGCTATTATTTTCCTTTTTAAATCATCCCTGTAGCAGTATGCAAGATTGGTTCAATTACACACTTTATTTTTATCCTCTCAAAAGGACACATTTTTGTGTGACCATTCATATTTTTATCTAGCATAATGATCGCTGGGTTTTACTATTCTGTTGTTGATAGAAATGCAGATATTTTAACATGTTATTAAATGTTTTATATTGAAATTAATAATAAATATATATACATACTTAAGTAGTGTTCAATTATAATCAATGTCAGAATATTTTCAGATTGAGTGACAAGCAAATGGCTCATTGCCGTTTACTATTTATAATGATTGTTTGAGCCTTGCCTTCAGAAATATATTGCTTTATCAAAAACAAGCTCTCCTAAAGTGGTGACAGCTTTTCATATTTATTTGGCAGCGTTTTTTACTTAGTTTAACTTCAGGTTTCACATTTTTAAAAAATGCATGCATTATATAATTTTTATAAAGTGTCAGGTCATGTATTTGTTCAACCACAGAAATACAAAGAAGAATTGTGGCACTGATACATATTTTTTTCTACAATCTATTAACCAGGTGCAATTCCATGAATTTCTAATGTCCAGAGTTAACCTAGCCTACAGTACTCCACAGGGTGTGTGAGATGGAAGAAATAAGGGAAGGATTTTCAATGAAAAAATGAAAGTTTTCAGTTTTTACTTTACTTCAAAGAATAAAGTTCAGCAAATACACATTCTTTGTCACATTGATAGGCAGATACATTATTAAGATCTTTGACTGGAAGGCAGAGCAGCTTGAGGATCCCCAGTTCTGGTTCTACATATATAAAAGATGAAGCAGTTAACCTTGCCACTGAACAACAGCTGTTCTATACACAAGGCAAAAAATGAAACCAATGCTTATTTGTAACTATTTGTCTATTCAAACTTAAGGTTATATACTACATGCATGTTTTAAGTTTCATGAACACTTTTTATTATTTCAAAAGCAATTGGTAACAATGAGGTTAGTTAGGGGGGGAAATGATACACTACTAAATGCATGCAAAAACTAATACAACAGCCTACAATTCTAAAAGCCCACAGATATGGGTAGAATCACTCATTCACTTTTTCTCATACAACACATAATTAAAATGTGCCATGTATGTTCATTAGCAAGATCTACTTAGAATGGATTAAAACAAAGTTTTAGTAGGGGGCCTACTATAAAAATCTGAAGTTTTGTCAAAATCCTGTTAATATAGAGAAACCTATTTTTAGCCTTATTGTGGAATAACTTTATTTTACAGTAATAAACTTTTATATTGTTACTCTTTTACTCTGTAGATACAGCAAACAAAATAATTGTCCTTATTTGATTAATTTCCTTCATGTCACACTTTTCCTGCAAGTCATTTCTTTCCATCCTTCTTCTTAATCATTTTAAGCATGATAAACAAATGACACAAAAAAATTACTCCTTCATAAGTAACTGGAAATTATTTTTCCCACCTACCAGAAGTAGGTTATATCCTTTGTGTGTTAAAGAATAGAAACAGTGGGTTATAAGTCAAATTAAATCAATATAGTCAGAGTTCTACTACTGCCAGTTGTAAAATTGTTGATCCATCACTTCAACTTTCTCATTTATGTAAAGCAAGTTGTAACTACTGAGAACTTGAAACTTGGCTAGTCTGAACTGAGATGTAAGAAAGTTTGAAATACAAAACAGATTTCAAAGGCTTAGTGTGAAAAACAAAAATTTGAAATATGTTATTAACTAGAGGCCCAGTGCATGAAATTTGTGTACAGAGGGGGTTTCCCTCAACCTAGCCTGCACCTTCACCAATTGGGGATCCCTTCCAAGATGTCCGACTGCAGTCAGACATCCCTTTCACAATCTGGGACCACTGGCTCCTAACTGTTCACCTGCCTGTCTGCCTACTTGCCTCTAATGGCTTCTGCCTGCCAGCCTGATCATTTCTAACTGCCCTCTCCTGCAGGCCTGATGTCACCCCCAACTATCCTCCTCTGCTGGACAATTTGGTTCTGATTGGTCAGATCCTATGCCAGCATCAAAACTTTACCTCCTAGGCAACCATTCTTCCACAGCACCCAGATTTGGTTCTCATTATTCAGTTCCAATGCCAGTCAGCATCGGAAGCTCCACCTCCTAGGCAGCCATTGGCTCCCCACAGCACCCTTCTTTGGTTCTCATTGGTTGGTTCCTATGCCAGTCAGTTTCAAAAGCTCCACCTCCTAGACATCCATTGGCTCACCATAGCACCCATCTTTGGTTCTCATTGGTTGGTTCCTATGCTAGTCAGTATCTTCAGGCCTATCTTTGGGCCTGATCAAAGAGTCAGGGCTTAACAGCAGCCCCCAAGGAGGCCCTGGAGATAAAGAAAAGCCTGACTGCTGACAAATATCAGAAAGAAAGAGGGAGAGAAAGAGAGAGGTAAGTATACTGATCACCAGCTTCCACTGAGGCTGTAGATCAAAACCTGGCTCACTTTCTGGGTCTCAGCCATCTGAGCAGTCAGTGTTGGATCACCAGGCTGCAGCTGGGAAACCCAGCACTTACTTCCAGATGGTTGGCATTTGGTCACAGGCACAGCCCCTTCCTAAGCCCCAGGCTTTAGGCTTGGGAAGTGCCCCAGTCCTACCCCTCTGATCATAGGCATGGCTCCCCCAATGGCTGGCTGGGAGTGACTTGGGTGCCAAGAGGTTCCCAGGACCCAGGTATGTATGCAAATTAACCACCATCTTTGTTGGGTGAATTTGCATATTCACTCTGATTGGCTATGGGTGTAGCAGAGGTATGGTCAATTTATATGTTTCTCTATTATTAGGTAAGATGATTATATATTGATTCTATACAAAAATAATAATATTTTGGACATGATAAGTTAAAAAATCATTAAAATCATTTAAATCTGTTCCTTTTGATATTTTATGTTGATTAGGACATTTAAAATTATATGCTTAGTTCACAATTTTGGCATACATTGTCATTCTATAGGACAGTGCTGATCTAGGAACTAAAATTTTAAAGGTGTTTTTGCTCTTAACAGAAAAACAGATCCGAGTGAACCTAAATCAGTTACTTTAAAGATGATATATTTGTTATTTCAGAATATTTACTTTACTATTTGAATGGCATATTGTTTTATTTCTAATGAAATGTTTCTTTCAAGATTTCAAACTTGTATTGCTCTTTGCATTCTTAAGATTAAGAATCAAATCACCGGCACTTTCTTAGTAAAAACTATTCATATCTATGAAGTTGATTCTCTTTTGCTAATGATATGATTTTGAAGGAAATACTGATAGTTGTGAGCAAGGAAAGGCACCTATTTAGACAATCAAAGCAGCTATGTCAAGTTATCCCTCAATTATAAAACATTCTCAGAGGTACTCCTCCATTCAGAGTCTTGACTAGGAGATTTGGATGCTAATGGTACCAACAAGCAAAATTTTCCAACATTAAACAATATCATGTAAAAATATTATAATAGATTTTTTTAAATTTATGAGTTTCTATTATCCTGCCATTGAGAATCTATAACACTGTGAGTTAACCAATATATTCTTTATCAAGTTTGGGCCTAAATGGGCAGTCGGACATACCTCAAGGGGTCCCAGATTGGAGAGGGAGCAGACTGGGTTGAAGGACACCTCCCACCTGTGGATGAAATTCATGCAACAGGCCTCTAGTATAAAATAAATGCTTTGTGGTTTTCCCTGGATTGCTCCTTTATACAAGCAATAGATTATTTTAAAGGATAACTAATTCTCGAGTCAGAAAAAATCCTAATGTTCCTATTCTTTATCTAGAAATGTCTGGTTAAATGTTTGTAAAACATCTCTTTTTTAAGTTAGTGATTAAAGTGAGATCCCTTTATAGCTAATTATATATGTTTCATAGGTAAAAAGCATTTATTCTCAAAGAAACTTCTTTTGTTAGGTTATATCATGTTCAATAACTTCATTTGTTCAAAGTTATTCTCATAAAAATGTAGTTTCATTTATATACATATATATATATATATATATATATATATATACACACACTTTGATTAAAGGCAGTGTTTATTAAAATACATTTCATTTAAAAAGGTAATAAGAATCAGCTGTTCAAGTGTGTATTCATTTTGGGAGGACGTCCTATATATGCATTCATTCTGAAAGTGCTGCCAACTTCTTTCTCCTGTAAGGCATTGGGCTATTTACAGTATCAGAAAAATAAGCTAAAATCCACAAGACTGGAAATTATTTTCTTAATAATAATTCAGATGAAGATTTTGGATGCAATAGGATCCAAATAAATTTCTGTTTTTTATTGTGTAAAGAAAAACTACTGAATGTTTATATTGAAAAATGTCATTAAAAAATTCAGTAGTCTTCAAATTGAACTCTCTACTATTGAGTCATAACTTGTTTATTTGTATATTTTAGGGTAACAATAGAGAATGACAGCCAGAACCAAATTGAATTATTTTAATAATGGGACAAAATTGAAAATGCCAGAACATTATAAATAGACTTCTATCATGTTTTTCAAAACTATAAGGAAAAAATAATCCTATCTAATAAAAGAGTAATATGCAAATTGACTATACCTTTGCTACACCCACCAGCCATGCCCACTAGCTACACCTACCAACCAATCAGGAGTGAGTATGCAAATTAAACCTACCAAGATGGCTACAACCACAGACAGATCAAGAGGAAGGCTTGAGTTCCCCCAGAGATGGAGGAAGCCAATCTTTCCACACACTCTGGCCACTCCAGGCTTCTACTTACAGCTATAAAGTTTCAATTATAGAAGATAAATAAATCCCAGATTCCAGGGCCTCCACTTGGTTGCCAAGGAGCATAGCTGACCTGCAACCCACCACAGACATCTTGCCCAGGCTGCCCCATGCCTCAAGGGAACCCCCACCCTGATCTGGGACACCTCAGCTGGTCCCCAACCATGCACCAGGCCTCTATCCTATCTAATAAAAGAATAATATGCAGATTAACCATCATTCCAACACAAAAGATTACTGTCCTCATGTGATCAAAGATCCTGCCCCCATGTGGACACAAGATAGCCACCACAAGATGGCCAGTAGGGGAGGGCAGTTGTGAGAAACCAGGCCTGCAAAAGAGGGCAGTTGGGGGTGACCAGGCTGGCAGGGGAGCAGTTAGGCATTAATCAGGCTTGCAGTGGAGTGATTAGGGGGTGATCAGGCTGGCAGGCAGAAGCAGTTAGGGGCAATCAGAAAGGCATGCAGGTGAGGAGTTGGGAGCCAGCATTCCTGGATTGTGAGAGGGATGTCCGACTGCCCGTTTAGGGATCTGGCCTAAACAGGCAGTCAAACATCCCTCAAGAGGTCCCAGATTTGAGAGGGTGCAGGCTGGGTTGAAGGACACCCCCCATACATGAATTTCTTTTACCAGACCTCTATATAATAAAGACTAATATGCAAATTGTTCTCTCCACAGGGAGGTCTACTGGGAGTGCAACCAGGGAGCAGGGCTGGCCCATCAACCACCCACAGTCCCTCCCCCTGGTCAGCCAACCACCCATAGCTTCTGCTGCTGGCCATGCACAAATTTGTGCACCAGACCTCTAGTAAATAATAAACATTTAAACATTTAATAAAGCATTTTTTATTGTGTTACATGTATACATATCTTAACATTGCCCCCCTCACCCAATATAGCATTTTAAAAAATGCTAAGTAAACTTAATATGTAACAATTATTATTGGAAGTATTTAATTTTTCTCACTTAGCTTTATAACATTAATGTCAGAGGTCAAGTAGAATATTTCCTAAACAATATTATAGATATTATAAATTTTAGATTAAATCCTTTCCTTTTGGTTTTATTTTTTAATTCTATACTATTATAATTGTTTACAGAATAAACTGGAATACATATTTCCACTTAAATATCACAAATTTTGAGAACATATATGATGTAGTGTAATGTGTTTGTTATGAGAAGGTCTCAATGACATCTTAAGTATTACCCCATTAAGACCAATTTGTTATTATTAGCAAGGTGGTGGTTTTTCATATTTTTTTTATTAGTGTAAAACTAGAACAGAGCAGTTAAATCACTGGGCTATAGAAATGATGCATTTAACTGGTGAGCTTAATATTCAATTTATTAAAAGGCAATCTTTAGTTGCACTGAATATTATTACACAAGAGTCCCAATGCATGGAATATGTGCAAGTGTAGGCCTTCCTTTCCCTAGGTGCCAGCACCAACTGCACTATGGCACCTGGGACCTAGGATTTCCCTCACAAACCCAGCTTAATTCCAGAAGGACATCTGGGAGGACATCCAGTCTAATAAGTATATTATGCTTTAATTATTATAGATATTCACATATTTTGTTATTGAAAATCTCTTGATTGATAAAGTCTGATCTTCTTTTGTTTCTGAAAAGTGTTCTGATACTGCCGATTTAGCTTGGCCGTAAATGAGGAGGCATTTGTGACTACCATGTTTTCATAGACATAATTTTATTTTGCTTCTCACAGTAAGTGTTAAATAATGAAATTATAGTTTTGCTAAAAAATCTGACTAGATCCATTTAATTACTTAAAAGAAAATCTAATAGATATTAGCAGATAATAGTGAATTTAAAATTCCCATTGAATTATTTGAAAACATTTGTTCCCACACATAAAAATTCCCTTCCTTAGAATTATCCTAAAACACTTGAATACCCTGGAGCCAGAAGAAATGGAATCTGCAATCAATACAGTCACTTACAATATATGTGACCTTGAACTTCTCTTTATTTCTAATGTGCAATAGGTTTTCTAAAGCAATCAGATAATATAACTCTAAAAAGAATTTTTTTATATTTTTTTACTTAGAAAAGAAGGACATAGTGGATTTAGAATTAAATGAACCTACATGTGCTGGCTGCTGATTTTCTATTGATATTATATAATTGGAATTTCTTATATAAGCATAACACAACTATCAGGTCTCCGGAAAACAGAAAAATGAAAAATGATCCTTAGTCAAAGCTAAAGGTTTTATGTGATACAAGCATGAGGGCTTTAGGAATTTGCGAGTACCAATATTCTATGGGAAAATTACTGCTGTAGGAGAAGGACAATATGACCTTAAGTAACACAGATCGATACAATATCACAGCATTGTGAACCAATACAATTGGATGAGTTAATGTTAAAGATACGACCAGCAAAATGGATATCAGATTCACTGTAGAAGAAATGTTTGCTTTGACCTGCAACATATTTCTTTTTAATTGGACTGCAATTTTGTTGTACATTGTTATGACCTTAATGAAAACTTTTTGATGAATTCTCTGTTTCAAATGATGTCCTTATTGTGGCCTACCACTGAGCTGGCTCTTAGGTCTCTCTACAAAATGCCAAATTATGTTCCCTTTTACTTCCTCAACCAAGCCTATAAACAAATGAAAACAATTCTAAGGCTAAAATAGGCAGGTTTAGGGAATCTTAGTAATAAATTGGGTCCATAGGGGAGGAATGCATAGGTGAGGGCTTAGAGCCACCAGAGGGCCTACATTCACAGAGAATAGGAAGTTGCCACCGGGTTTCATTAAGATGGCAGCTGACAGGATGGAAGTAAGGGAGAGAGTGTGAGTGAGGGAGGGAGCGAAAGGGTAGTGTGTGAATGTGTGGTGTGTATGTGTGTGTGAGTGAAGGACATTTAGATCCTGCAAGAGTTTTGGGTGTTGGTAGACTAGGCTTTCTTAGAAAGGAGGCCCTGCTACTGTTGAAAGAACTCCAAGGGCATCTGGCTCTGACAGAGTACCCATGCTATTTTGAAGGGGAGAACTACTGTGACTAGGAGACCAGCCTCACCAATACCCAGACTGGCCTCAGACACCACCCAGGACACTTCAGCCACTCCAGCCAAAGGAGTGCTACCTCAGCTGCAGACACCAGGACTCCAGACCCCCAGTTATAGTCTCCTGTGAGTACCAGAGTGGAAGAGCCTCTCACCTGACTGCACACATCCCACCACCTGGGTATTCCAGTGACTCTTAGGGTATGAAACCCTCCTGCTCACCCACCACTGTGGCCACAGGTCCCAGGGGTATGGGTGTATGGGCCATTCAGTGACTCTCAGGGTATATGACCCTCCTGCCAAGTTCAGACTCAGGGCCCATGCCACTTAGCACCTGGACCCTTCAGGGAGAGTAAAAATGGGGAGACAAAGAAATATCCCACAACTGAAGGAACAGGAGAAATCACCAGAAAAGGAACTAAATTAAACAGAAGAATGCAATATATGAGAAAAAGAATTCAGAGTGAAGGTCAATTCATAAACTAGATGGATAAAAAAATAAACTACTTATGTAATAATCAAGTGTGAATAAAAAACAATATAGTTGCAATAAAAAATATAATGATGGTTTCAACAGTAGACTAGAAGAAGCAGAGGACCCAATTAGTGACTTAGACGATAGAACAGTGAAACCCACCCAATCTGAACAGCAATTGGAGAAAAAAATAGAAAACAGGAGGATAGCCTAAGGGAGCTTTGGGACAATATAAAACAAAGTAACATATCTTACCTAATAAAAGTGAAACATGCAAATTAACCATCATTCAGCTACATTCACAGCCAATCTGAGTGAGTATGCAAATGAATCCCAAAACAATGGAGGTTAATTTTTATATACAAGAGTGGAGCAGGAAGGGCATGATGCCTGTTATGAAGGGAAAGGTGGTGGTGGAGGGAGCTACTGGAGTGGTGCCCCAGGTAGAAGCTAGGACTTGCTGGCTCCCAGGTGGCTGGGAGTGAAGCCAGAGGAAGGAAGGCCTATTCTTGCATGAATATTGTGCAATGGGCCTCTATTTTATAATAGAGGTACCAGAAAGACAAGACAAGAAGAGGAGCAAGGATTTGAAAACCTGTTTAAAGAAATAATGACAGAAAATTTCCCTGATTTGGGGAAGAGAAAAGTCACAGTAGCCTAGACAGTCCCTAATAAGATGAATCCAAAAAGACCATACCAAGACACATTGTAATTGCAATGGCAAGTGTTAATGAGAGAGTTGATCAGAAAGGCTGGAAGATAGAGACAGAGAGTTACCTACAAAGAATATTTCATTAGATTATCAAATGATTTCTCAACAGAAACCTAGCAGGTCAGAAGGGAATGGAATAAAGTATACAAAATGATGCAAAGCAAAGTACTGAATCCAAGAATATTCTATTCATCAAGGTTATCATTCAAAATTGAAGGGGAAATCAGGAGCTTTGCAGACAAATAAGGCTAATGGAGTTTATCACTACAAAGCCAGGAATGTGAGAAATTATAAAGGAACTGCTCTAAAAAGAAATATTAAGGGAAAGATTATAGGCATAAATAATAAAATGACTATAATTAACTATCTATCAATAATAACCTGAAACATAAATGGACTAAATGCTCTAATCAAAAGACACAGTGTGCTGATTGGAAAAAACAAACAAACAAAAAAAAAAACATGACCCACAAGGAACTCACACAGACTGAAAGTGAAGAGATGGAAAAATATTTTTCAGGCAAATGGAAAATGTGACGACATAGACCTTAAAGTAAAGGTCATAACAAAAGATAAGGAAGGTCACTTCATTATACCAAATACATACAAAAACTTCCAGAAGATATCAGGGGAGAGATTGACAGCAATACAATCATACTAGGATCTTTAATACCCTATAACATCACTGAATAAATCATCTAGACAGAATATCAGCAAATAAATAGCAATCTTAAATGATTCACCAGATCAGATGGACTTAATTGACATATTCAGAATATTTCACCTCGAAGCTACAGAATATAAACTCTTTCTCAAGTGAACATGGGACATTTTAAAAGATAGACCACATATTGGGACACAGATAAAGTCTTTTCAAATTTAAGAAGATTGAAATCATATCAAGCATCTTCTCAGAAAACAATGGCATAATATAAGAAACTGGAGGCCCAATGCAAAATTCATATATTGGGAGGGGGGTGTCTTCAGCCCAACATGTTTCCTCTCCAATCTGGGACCAGAATCCAAGACTGCTGGCTCCCAACTGCTCACCTGCCTGCCTTCTGGATTGCCCCTAACTACTTCTGCCTGCCAGCCTGATCACCCCTAACCAGTCCCATGCCATGCCTGATTGATGCCTAACTGCTCCCCTGTCAGCCTGTTTTCCCCTAACTGCCCTCCATTGCAGGCCTGGTCTCCCCCAACTTCCATCCTCTGAAGGCTTGATCACCCCCAACTGCCCTCCCTTGCAGACCTGTTCCCTCACAACTGCCCTCTCCTGGTGGTCATCTTTTGGTGTCCATCTTGTGTCCACATGGGTGCAGGACCTTTTGACCACATGGGGGTAGTCATCTTGTGTGTTGGAATGATGGTCAATCTTCATATTACTCTTTTATTAGATAGCATAGAGGCTTGGTACATGGATGGGGCCAGCTGGTTTGCTCTGAAGGGTGCCCCAGATCAGGCTGGGGGTTCTCTTGGGGTGGGGCCTGGGTGGGGGGCCTGTGGTGGTTTTCAGGCTGACCATGTCCCCCAGCAACCCAAGCAGAGGCCCTGTTATCTAGGATTTATTTATCTTCTAAAGTTGAAACTGATAGCCTGGGGCAGAGCCAAGCCTTCTACTCACAACTGGTGGCAACCATTGAAACTTTTTAAAAATACATATTGTATAGATTTTTTTACAGAGAGGAAGGGAGAGGGATAGAGAGTCAGAAACATCGATGAGAGAGACATCCATCAGCCGCCTCCTGCGCACCCCCTCTGGGGATGTGCCCACAACCAGGATACATGCCCTTGACCAGAATCAAACCTGGGACCTTTCAGTCCACAGGCCAACGCTCTATCCACTGAGCCAAACTGGTTTTGGTGACCGTTGAAACTTTGTTGCCTTAAGCGGAGGCCTGGGTTAGCCAAGGTGTGCAGAAAGCGTGGCTTCCTTCATTGCCTGGGGCAGCACATGCCCTCTCCTGCTGTCTCTGTGACAGCATCCATCTTGGTTGGTTTAATTTGCATACTCACTCCTGATTGGGTTGTGGGTGTGGTTTGTGGGTGTAGTGGAGGTATGATCAATTTGCATATTAGTCTTTTATTACATAGGATAAACTACAATAAAAATATCAAACAATTCTTTGCTAAATAGCATGCTATTAAATAATGATTAGGTTACCAAAGAGATCAAAGAAGAAATAAAAAAACATCCTGGAAACAAATGACAATGAAAGCACAACAATCCAAAATCTATGATATACAATGAAAGCAGTGATAGGAAGGAAGTTCCTAGTATCACAGGTCTACCTCAAAAAAACAAGAAAAACTGATAAGTTACCTAATTCTACAACTTAAAGAATTATAAAAAGAGCAACAGTAAAAGCCCAGAGTGAGCAGAAGGAAGGAAATAGAGAAGATAATAGCAGAAATAAATGACTTAGAGACCTAAAACAATACAAAATATCAATGAAACCAAGATCTGGTTCTTTGAAAGAGAAAAACAATATTGATGAACCTCTAGCCAGGCTTACCAAGAAGCAAAGAAAGAGGACTCAAATAAACAAAATCAGAAATGAAAGAGGTGAAATAACAACAGACCTCACAAGAATATAAAGGGTTATAAAAAAAAAATACTATGAACAACTCTATTCCAACATACTGCTCAAGAAGAAATGGACATGTTCCTAGAAAAATACCATCTTCCAAACTCAATAAGGAAGAATAAAAAAAAAATGAATAGGCAGATAACTATGGAGGAAATTGAAGCAGTATTCAAAAAACTTCCAGCAAACAAAAGTCCTAGTCCAGAGGACTTCACAGGGTAGTCTTACCAAACATTCAAAAACAAAAAAAAAAACAAAAAAAAACAACAAAAAACTAAAACCTATCCTCCTCAGACTATTCTAAAAAATTCAAGAGTAAAGAACACTTCCAGGTTCTTTTTATGAAGCCAGAATTACCTTGATCGCAAAACTAGATAAAGACACTACAAAGAAAAAGAATTATAAACCAATATCCCTGATGAGCACTGATGCTAAAATCCTCAACAAAATTCTAGCAAATTGAATCCAGCATGACATTAGGAAGATCACACACCATGACCACGTGGGATTTATTCCAGGGATGTGAGGCAGGTACAACATCCACAAATCAATAAATGTGCTAGATCACATAAACAAATTGAGAGATAAAAATCACTCATTCATATCAATTGATGCAGAGAAAAGCATTTGACAAAATCCAACAGCCTTTCTTCATAAAAACTCTCACCAAAGTGGGAAGAGAGGGATCATACCTCAACATAATAAAAGCCATATATGACAAACCTACAGCCAACATCATACTCAATGGGCAAAAACTAAAATCATTTCCCTAAAATATAGGAACAAAACAGGGATGCTCCCTCACAATACTCCTATTCAAAATAGTACTGGAAATGCTAGCCATAGATCAGACAAGTAGAAGAAATATAAGGCATCCAAATTAGAAAAGAAGATGGAAAACTGTCACTTTCAGATGACATGATATTGTACATAGAAGACCCTAAAGATTCCATTAAAAAAAAAAAAAAAACTTTAACACCCAGAAATCTATGGATCTTTATAGACCAATAATGAACTCACAAAAAGAGAAATTAAAAAAAAGGATCCCATTTACCATTGCAACAATAACATTAAGATACCTAGGAATAAATTTAACCAAGAAAGTAAAGGACCTGTAATCAGAAAATTACAGGATGCTGAAAAAAGAGATAGAGGAAGACATAAACAAATGGAAGAATACACCTTGTTTATGTATTTGTAGAATTAACATAATTAAAATGTCTGTACTACCAAAGCAATTTATAGACTTAATGCAATCCCCATTAAAATAACACACCATATTTCATAAACCTAGAACCAAATCTCAAAAATTCATACAACATAAATATGACCCAAATAGCCACAGAAATCCTGAGGGCGGGGGGGGGGGGGGATAGAGGGATCATAGAACCAGATATCAAGCTATATTTAGAAAACCACTTTTCTCAAAACTGCCTGGTACTGGCACAAGTACAGACATATAGACCAATGGAACAGAACAGAAAACCCAGAAATTGACTCAAGCCATTATGCTCAATTAATATTTGACAAAGGAGGCAAGAGAATAGAGTTAAGACAATCCCTTTAAAATTTTTTCCCTGTGTTGGGAAAATTGGAAAGATACATGCAAAAAAATGAAACTATAATACCAGCCATACACAGAAATAGAATAAAAATGGATAAAAGAGTTATATGTAAGATGAGATACAATAAAAATCTTAAAAGAATCCATAGGCAGAAAAATATGAGACATTTTATAGCAACATCTTCACTGATACAGCTCCTAGATCAATTAAAACTGAGGAGAAAATAGAAAAGTGGGACTAGATCAAAATAAAAAGCTTCTGCACAGCAAAAAAAAAACAAAAACAAAACAAAACAAAAAAAAAACAACAAAACAACAAAGCCCTCAATATGGGAGAACATATTTGCCAATGTTATATCTAATAAGGGCCTAATCTCCAAAATTTATAGGGAACTCATACTTGTTAACAAAAGGAAGATAAACAATCCAATCAAAAATTGAGTAAAGGACTTAACTAGATACTTTTCAAAAAAAGACATAAGGAAGGCCAAGAGACATGAAAACATGCTCAAAGTCACTAATCATCCAAGAGATGCAAATCAAAATGACCATGAGATACCATCTCACACCTGTCAGAATGACTATCATTAACAAATCAACAAAGGACAAGTGCTGGTGAAGATGTGGGGGAAAAGGAACCATCATGCACTGCTGTTGAGAATGAAGATTTGTGAAGCCACTGTGGAAGACAGTATGGAGTTTACTCAAAAAGTTAAAAAGGAACTCCCATTTGACCCAGTAATCCCACTTCTAGGAATATATCCCAAAGAATCAAAAACACTTATTAGAAAAGACATATGTACCCCTGTATTCATAACAGCATTCCAGCTAAGATTTCAAAACAGCTTAAGTACCTATCAGTACGAGTGGATTAAAAAACAGTGGTATATCTTCACAATGGAATACTATGCTGCTTTAAAAAAAGAATTTATCATTTGGAACAGCATGGTGGTTGCTATTATGGTGGTCAGCTGTGATTTTTATTTGATTCATTCTGGTCTCACCCTGATATTAAGGTGTTGCATATATAAAGTAGACTAAGTTCTTCTATTAATAGGATGGAGAAATGTATAATCCTATCTAATAAAAGAGTAATTGCAAATTGACCATCACTCTAACACACAAGATGGCTGCCCCCATGTGGTCAAATATGGTTGCCTCATGTGGACACAAGATGGCCACCACAAGATGAGGAGCAGGGGAGGGCAGTTGGGGGAAACCCAGGCCAGCAGAGTAGGGCAGTTGGCGAGGACCAGAACTGCAAAGGAGTGCAGTTGTGGGCAATCAAGCCTGCAGGGGAGGGCAGTTGGGGTAACCAGGCAAGTGGAGGAGGGAAGATGGGGGCAACTGGTACTGCAGAGAAGTTGGGGGCTGGGACCAGGCCTGCAAGGGAGGTCAGTTTGAGGGGAGCCAGGCCTGCAGGAGAGACTAGTTGGAGTGACCATACCAACAAGAGAGAGCAGTTAGGGATGATGAGGCTGGCAGGAGAGGGCAGTTAGAGGTGACCAGGCCCACCGGGGAGGGCAGTTTTGGACAATCTGGCTGGTAGGGGAGCAGTTAGGCATCAGTCAACCTGGCAGGGGGGTGGTTAGGTGATCAGGCTGACAGGCAGAAGCAGTTAGGGGCAATCAGGAAGGCAGACAGGTGAGCAGTTGGGAGCTAGCAGCCCTGGATTGTGAGAGTGATGTCCGACTTCCCATTTAGGCTCGATCCTACCAGGATTAGGCCTAAATGGGCAGTCAGACATCCCTCAAGGAGTCCCAGATTGGAGAGGGTGCAGGCTGGCTGAGGGACAACCACCTTCTACAGAGGAAGGTTTAGCATTCAAGAAGTGAGGGTCCCTCAGCCCAGCCTGCACTCTCTTGCAGTTTGGGACCTTTTGGGGCAGCGATTCTCAACATATGGGTTGAGAATTGCTAGCAGGGTCACCTAAGACCATCAGAAAACACAGATATTTACATTATGATTCATAACAGTAGCAAAATTACAGTTATGAAGTAGCAAGGAAAATAATTTTATGGTTTGGGGTCACCATTACATGAGGAACTGTATAAAAAGTCACAGCATTAGAAAGGTTGAGGACCACTGTTTTGGGGATATCCAATTGATGGCTTAGGCCCAATTCCTGGGACCTAAGCTGACAACTAGAACTCCCTCTGGCATCTGGGAGCCCTCAGGGAAAGTCCAGCTAACAGGGAGCAGTCCTAAGCCATTAGTTGGACATCTTTAGCACTGCCACGGAGGCAGGAGAGGATGCCGCCAATGCTGCTGCACTCGCCAGCCATGAGTCAGCTTCTGGCTGAGCAGTGCTCCCTCTATGGAAGCTTACTGACCTCCAAGGGGCAGCTCCTACATCGAGTGCCTGCCCCCTGGTGGTCAGTGTGTATTATAGTGACCAGTTGTTCCCAGTCATTCCCAGTTGTTCCACAGTTATGGTCAATTTGCATATTACCCTTTCATTATATAGGATTATTATATAGGATAGTATTATCAAACAGTTTGAAATGTTGATTACAATTTGGATTTACTAGTATTGACTTATATTTTTAATGGGAAAGTGTTTGGTCTGAATGTTAGATTTAATTCACTAGGTTATTTTTAGAATATTTGCAGAGACCTTAATAAAATACTTTAATCATGATCATTCTTTTTTGATCCCTGCAATAATATAAAAAATGATTGTCCTAATTATCTCTATTTTACAGAAAAGGTACATGGGCCTCAGAACCAGTCACTTTCACAATTATCATCACCTAATTACCAGCTAAGTTTTAACATGATGCTCACTCACTTCACTGCACTAAGAAGCACAGGGTTTATGAGCAAAGCAATTTGCTCAGAAAAATCATCACAATCATTAATTTTCAAATGTATCTTTTAATCTACTGACCAGTTTCCTAATTTATTGGGTTTATAAAAAGTATGAATTCAAAGCTCATCAGATAAGATGGTGTGGGAGGAGTTATACTCTACAAAGGAAGGTCTAGCTTTAAAATGTTCCCAAAAGTTGGATAGCTATGTCTCATATAGTTTAGTAACCACCTACAATATAAGAGCCAGAATCTCAAAAGAAAATAGTCTTTAAAGAATGGTTTTGTAAGAATGTCCACTGTGGTTAAATCAGAGCTCATGTTTGAGGAATGTACTCAATTGCCAAGTTTACCTTCCATGTAGGAGACTGAAATTCACAAAATAGACTGTGGCTCAAAGCTATTACAGCAACAGTGAAAAATTTAGATTTTGAGAATTATACAGTATCTATCTCTTAGAATTGTTCTGTACTAACTTTGTAACTCCTCCATTTCCTATATAATAAAACCCTAATATGCAAATTGCCTGAACAGCAAAATGTCTGGTTGCTATGATGCACACTGACCACCAGGGGGAAGACACTCAATGCGGGAGCTGCCTTCTGGTGGTTAGTGTGCTCCCACAGGGGGAGCACTGTTCAGCCAGAAGTAGGCTCACGGCTGGGGAGTGCAGAGGCAGTAGCAGAACCCTCTCCTGCCTCTGCAGCAGCAGCATGGGTCATCCCTCAAGGGGCCCCGGACTGTAAGAGGAAACAGGAGGGCCTCAGGGACCCCCTTGCCCCCATTGCATGAATGTCATGCACCAGGCCTCTAGTATATTTAGAAGAGAGAAGTAGCAACATGATATGTTGAAAACTTAATTGTGCAAATCAATGAAAATGGTTTTCTTGTGGAGGGTATGTTTGCATGACAGTTATCAAATAATAACCAATAGAAAAGTATTTTAATTAACAACTTTTTGTTTCTATTTCATAAATTTAGAATTTTAGTGGTAAAATATTACTTTTTAAACAAATTCACATGTCTTTATTTGGCAATAAATAAAAGTTGTTTTAATAAAAACTATAGTGTTTAGCTGGTTTAGCTCAGCGTATAGAGTGTTGGCCTGTGGATTGAAAGGTCCAGGATTCAATTCCAGTCAAGGGCACATGACCAGATTGTGGGCTTGATCCCTAGTAGAGGATGTGCAGAAGGCAACCAATCAGTGTTTCTCTGGCATCATTGATGTTTCTCCCTTTCCTTTTCTCTATGAAATCAATAAAAATATATATATATATAAAACTATAGTAACATGTTTATATCAATAGGTGGCCACATTATAAAGCTACCAGAGACAGAACAAAATTAAAAAAAAATGATAAGTCCCTATTCATCTTCTTTTTATAAGTAAGGATAGCTTATAGTGTTTTCTGTTTTATTTTCTTTGTTTTGTTTACTGATCTGCCAGAGAAGTTTAGTCACTCTCTTAGCTTTTATTTGAAAACTACCTGGGTAACACTGGTTATAATGCTAAAATTTTTGAATTATAACTTTTTAATAATACTAAGTTAGGCTAATTTTTTCTTTTAAAAGAAATTGGGTGATTAAAAATTATTTGTAATGTTTTGGGATATTAATATTGATTAGTTTTATGTGTTTTAGCAATATCTTCCAGTGTGTGTGTTTTTCTTAAAATTTCTTAATCATTTTAGTTAATGTATTTAAAAAAAACATTTTAATGTATTCTAATTTATCAAATTTAACTCCATTTTTAGTTATTTATAAAACCACTACTTTCTTATATCTAGATTCTATATATGATTAGTTAATTTTAAGAAAAATTTTCTGTTGCATTGATTGGCTTCTTTACCACTTACCAATACTACAATGTCTTAACATTTGTAAATTTATAAAAAATCTCTTCTAAAATGAGTCATTATCTTTGTAATTTAGAAGAGAACTGAACGTATTATTTTATTGATTCCTTCAGCTCATAAACAATTAGAGTTGCTTCTTGTCTTTTTTTCTATTATTTCTGTAACTATCTTCTAGGAAGTTTTTTGTGTCTTTTTTCTAGCTTTATTCCTAACTATATTTTTATTTTACTGCCAATTATGAATATTCAATTCGTCTCTAAAGAGTAATAGTTATTTTCATACAATTATTTTTAGCTACTCAACTTACTTATCCTGTTAATTCAAATGGTTCATATATGTGTGTGTGTGTGTGTGTGTGTGTGTGTGTGTGTGTGTGTATATATATATATATGAATTCCATGTAGTCAATTAAGTCAATTAAAAAATTTAAAAAAAAAGTTTTTATTATTCTTGTGACTTCCATTGTTTCTCATTTAATTGCATTGATTGCATTGACCAGGGCCTCTAATACAAGGCTGAATAAACATGGTGGGAATGGTTATGTTCTTCCTATTTTAATTTCAGTATTTCTCAATGCGCGTGATGTTGCTTCTTCAGCCTGGGCCCCAGCAGGAAAAAGGTGGAGCAAAACTAAATTGGTCTGTGCTCAAATAAGAACCAAAAAGGCTGACTTGAAATCATATTTGTTTATGCTGAAAGTGTGAGGACAGGGTTACAGATGAAAAATTGTTTTATCTGGCTCATATAAGAAATAGATATCAGAATAGAGAGAAAAATCAAAAACTAAAGCACCTTTATTCACACATATGTTTGTGTAAAGTTTAATAGTTGTAGTGATTGCTCTTTTTTTATATTGTGAATACTGAACACTGTTATGGCTAAAATTAGAAATTACTTTTTAGAACTTGCTATTCTATTTGTTCTGTGAGTCAAAAAAGGCATACAGCTCCAGATTTTCCCATCAACAGAGATATGAACATTTAAAAAGAATACAGCAGGGCCCCTCAAAGTAGTTGCATATTTCACATGTACTACTATGTGTTTTGTGTTCCCCTCTTCTTTTAATGGGTAGACTCATCTTTAATGTTATAAACTATGTAAGTATAAAGCTCGGCTAAAGGATGAAAGCATAGTGTCATGTATTCCTAAATGAAGAAGATTTATTCCCTGACAGGACAAATGGTCACACTGTGAGGAAGAACAAAATTTCTGAAAATAACATGTGAAAGCTAATATTTTTCTACAAAAAGAATTTACCTAACATGGAACACTGAGAATTATATTTAGGTCTAGGTACTGATAATTTTTGCCCAAGAGGATGCACAGAAAGATAAAATAAAGACTATTGGGACTGATCCATGTGCTATAAATTCTAGTTCCAGAATTAAAAACATCCAAGAAACAACATGGTTTCATTTGGAAGGAAAAATTTAGACATTCTAATATTACTTCTAATTTCTAATTAAAAATAAAATAAAATGAAGGTTGCTATAAAAACTATATGAGAACTCACAAAAGAAGGAGTGTCACCCCAATATATAATAACTACATAAGTCAAGATTATCTGTAGAGAAATTATTATCAAAATACATATTCCTGAGGCTTACTAATATCCATTGAATAAATTTTATTATTGTAGGTCAGGACAGAATCAATTTATTCTACAAAGAATAAAAAATAACAGAAGTTAACTTTTACAAAAAAAGTTCAAGAACTATTAATTCATAGTTTTGAAACTAAATGCATATTCAGAATTACATTGGCTATTACATAGGTAAAACAAAACAATGATTATTTATGCTACTTAAATAGCATTATAAGAAGGAAAAAAATAAGGATAACAGAATTATAGGCCATAACCTCAATTTTTCAGAAGTCTTTCTGAAAAGACCTCTCTCTTCTACTCAGCTCACACTCAGAACAAACAAGAAATGCATGAGAAGAAAGTGTCCAAGATTGTAGAATAGAGGATAAGAGTGGGGCTCTCTCTCAGAAGAGCATAGATCTATTTTCCATTTCTGAAGCATGTATGCAAAAGGGATATCCTGGATAAATTATTTTATAAGAACCTAAATAATGAAAACAACATTATCTTTGTTCTGGAATCTGACCAATCAGATTAAACTGCCTATGCTTATGGTGATTTGGAAAAGAAAAATAAAATAAATAAATAAACAAACAAACAAACAAATACATTTAAAAAATGTACACGATCAAAATCACGCTTACTAATAATTTTGATAAATACCAACTTAAAAACACACAAAAGAAGTAGTATATTATTTTTCTAGGCAGTAATATAAATTCAACAGAAATGTTTCTAAATTCTTTGAGACTTATAAAGGAGGAAAAAAAAAAACAGCTCAGTGATAATGAGAAATTGATAAGAAAATGCATGACTTCCTAACCATGAATGAATCAAATAAAGATGAAAAAATAACTATGTAAAGTAAAACTGACAAGGCTGAAGCAATGACTTATAGATCAGATTAGAAGGCTAGTGAGGAAAAGAAGACTGTCTTTAAGGTGGAAACACTTAGCAAAGAAATGTACATGACTAAGTCAAAGTGTACACGGAGCTGTATGCCTTGTAAAGGTTAAGACACATATGACCTGAGCCTTACAGAAATTATAAGGAACAGTTAATCATTTTAATTATATTCAAAACATCTCTTTTAAAGAGAATGATTTTTAAACTACAAAACATAGAACAAATATATTTAAAATACAAAGAATTCCTATTGGTAAAGACTTATACAAATTACATTTAATTTTAAAAGTATATATATATTATTTATTTCAGAGAGGAAGGCAGAGAGAGAGAGAAAATCAACAATGAAAAAGAATCATTGATTGACTGTCTCTTGTATGTCCCTCCCTCATCCCTCCTAGGGATTGAATCTTCAACTCAGGCATGTGCCCTGATCAGAAATCAAACTGTGACCTCCTAGTTTATAGGTCAATATTCAACCATCGAGCCACACCCACACCAATCAGGTGAAATCTAATTTTTAATGTATGAAAACTATCTAAAGGCAGAATCTAAAATCAACAATAATAAGCCCTAACCAGTTTGGCTCTGTGGATGAGCGTTGGCCTGGGGACTGAAGGGTCCCAGGTTCGATTTTGGTCAAAGGTATGTACCCTGGTTGTGGGTACATCCCCATTGGGGAGTGTGCAGGAGGCAGCTGATCAATGTTTCTAACTTTTTATACCTCTCCCTTCCTATCTGTAAAGAATCAATAAAATATATTTAAAAAATAAAAACAATAATAACAAAAGTTATAAAAAAAGAACTCTACTTCAAAGCACTATAACCAAAAAAATTTAGGATCTCATAAAAAGTTATAAAAAGACCAGGTAAAGAATATTCTACCAAAAGAGTATCAGCTGTTGATATGAGAATGTGGAACCAAGGGCATTGGTATAAGTCACTTGTAAAATTCTAGAATCATTTAGAAAATGTCACTTTTTTTTTGCATTTAAAGGAAAAGATCCTTGACTAATTCAATTTTACTAAGAAAAATTATGCCAAGCAATATCTTTTGAGTATACTTCTGATCAGTTCTAGATTATGAAATCTATAATAACATAGATGCTCATTAGTTAAGATTTTAATAAAACAAAGTCACTCATAAGACACTCAAGGTCAAAATCTATACTCTTAAGGTAGGCTGGGAAGTCTTATTTTATCTTCTGCAAATTTGTTCTTGGCTTTGCCTGTTCACTATTGTCAGAAACAATAAAAATATGCTAATAACATTTGAAGCAGAGTAGCATTCAGAAAATCTTCAGATATTGGATATGGCATGGTTAGGCAATAACCCAGTACTCCAAATAGAAAGGAGATGGCTTTAAAATGCTATGCATGAAGTTGCTTATTTCAGAATTTTACCTCACAGAGATAAAAGAATATGTTTTAACACACAGTTCACTAAGCAAGTTAGTTTTACTTTAAAAACCTTTAGTATGTACAGGGTGTGATAAAGTAGGTTTACAGTTCTTATGAAAAATCATAAAATAATTAATGAATAATAATACAAGAATAAACTGTGCTTCACACTATAGACTGACTTTTGCCACACCTTGTTTGATATACATAGACATTTAACAAGGTAACAAATAACGTTCCACATAGTGAGAATTTGTCATGCTTTCTAAATGATCATAAGAATCAGTTGCACATTAGGAACGAGGCAAAGAGCAGGTAAAGCAAAAAGAAAGATATAGAGATATTATGGAAGTATAATTATAAGAAGATATTTCCTGCATCAGTGTCATAGCAGGAAAAAAACTAAGAATTCAACGTGGTTCTTAAGTTGCAAACATTGGAAAGGAGAAGCAGTATAATATGTACTTATTAAACATTGCTTCATTTCTAAATTCTAGGCTTTTGTCCTGGCACTCACATAGTTAGTTTAGCTTTTCTCTGCACTGCTGAGTCTTCAGAGCCTTCAAAGCTCAGGGTGGAATTGGTTTCAGTTAGATCTGGGTTTGAAACCAGACTCCCATTAAATAAGTGTATGACCTTGAGTCACTGCCTTAACCTCCCTGAGTTTGAACAAAGCTCTTAATGAGCTCGCAACACAGATCAGAGAGTAGTCCTCACAAAGTGCAATTAGGGCAGGCCAATTAGTAATCAGAAGCAGGAATTGATTCAAACAGGCATCAGAAGTGCACACTGCTGGGCTATATCAATCAATCCATCTATCACTCAACCAAGAATCAATGTGAGTTTAAAAAAAGAGAGAGAAAGCATTCTGAAAGATCACTTGGATACACACACACACACACACACACACACACATTTATATATATATATATATATATATATATATATATACATATATATATATATATATATATATATATACTTATTCTGACTTCTATTGCATCTTAACTCCATGTCACCTGTTTTTAAGAATCAGTGAGGAGTTTGAAAAACCAGAGCACTAACTTAAGAATAAACTAGTATGTTTCCAAATATATTTTGCTCACTGTCAATATTATTATTTAGATTATAGAAATAGCAATGGGTTAAGAGCTAAGGAGATTTTCTTTCCATATTGTCTGTTTACCTTACTGCCAGTCTTTGAATATCTCTAAACCTAGTTATCTACTCAGTGAAATTTAATGAGAACTTTGAATGAATAATCTCCAAAGAACCATTTGACATAAATGTATATGATTATATTACTGAAATTCTGACAAAAACAACAGAGATAGAAAAGAAACCTTCAAACAACTAATTATATTAAAATATTAAATATAAGCTTAGTTGGAAAATAGTACCAAATTAAGAAAATAGTTTATGTTTTTATACTTATTTATTTTTAAAATTATCTTTATCATTGAAAATATTACAGATATCCTCTTTTAAATCCTTATTGACCCTCCCACCCTGGCTCCCCACTCCCCAGGCCTTAACCACACTATTGCCTGTCCATGGGTTATGTATATCCTATCTAATAAAGAGGGAATATCAAATTGACAATCATGCTGTCACAAAGATGGCAGTGCCCATATTGGAGGTGGGGTTTCTGTAACACAAGATGGCTGCATCCACAGTGGAGACCGAGTTCTAGTAATGAACCTTAAGAGCAATCAGCATGGACCTGAGGCTGTGTGGTGCTGGGCTGAGACAAGGGCCCTTAGGCTGTGCCCCTCACCCTGTCACCAGGCTAGGGGAACTCAGGCCATGCCCTCCGTCTTGTGGGGCTTGATTGGGGACCTCAGGCTCCAACCCCCATCCCAGTGCCCAGACATGGAACCTCAGGCTACACCCCTGACCACAGCACTGGGCTAGGGGACCTGAGGCCATGGCCCACACTCTGGCGCCAGGCCAGGGGAATGAGACTGTGCCCCCACTTTCCAACAGGGCTTGATTGAGAACCTCAGGCTGTACCCCCAGCCCTGGCACTGGGAAGAAGGACCTGCGGCCACATCTCCCATCCAGTGGTGCTTGATAAGGGACCTCAGGCCACCTCCCACACCTGGCAGGGCTTGACAGGGGACTTCAAGGCTTGCTCTAGGCTGAGGGACATGAGGCTATGCCCCCCAACTGGTGATACTTAACAAGGATGAGGCCAGCAGGGTCTGAATCTTGCCCAATGAGGGTGGGGCTGGCTGGATCTGCGTCTCATGCAACTTTGAGGCACTGCAGGTGTGCAGGGACTTGATCTGTGTCCCATGGTATGCCCCAGACTGGCAGGAGGAAGATTTTCATAAACATTTTACTAATTTTCTTTAATCTATGACACTTCTATTATAGAGAAAGGGCAAATAGCAATATTAAAATATTTCCTCTAATTAATCCCCTTTTAATGTGCATGAATTTTGTGCACTAGGCCACTAGTATGCATATAAATTCTTTGGTTAATCTCCCCCTACACAACTTCCCTCCGAAATCCGTCAGTCTGTTGCATGCTTCAATGGGCAAAGGACCTAAACAGACATTGCTTCAAAGAGGACATACAGATGGGCGAAGTACACATGAAAAAAATGCTCAGTCAATAATCATCAGAGAGATGCAAATTAAAAGCACCCTGAGGTATTACTTCACACCTGCCAGAATAGCTATCATCAACAAATCAACAAATGACAATTGCTGGAGAGTATGTGGAGAAAAAGGAACCCTCACGCACTGCTGGAGGAAATGCAGATTGTCTGAACTACTGTAGAAAATAGTATGGAGTTTCCTCAAAAAACTAAAAATGGAAATCTCATTTGACCCACTGATCCCACTTCTAGGAATATATCCTATAAATCTTGTAAAACTAATCAGAAAGAATATATGTGCTCCTGAGTTCATAGCAGCACTATTTATAATAACTAAAATACAGAAACAGCTTAAGTGCCCATCAGTAGATGAGTGGGTAAAAAAAGCATATTTATACAGAGGACTACCATGCAGCTGCAAAAAGGAATATCTCTTACCCTTTGAGACACCATGGAAGGACCTGGAGAACATTATGTTAAGTGAAAGAAGCCAGTCAGAGAAAGACAAGTATCACATGATCTTACTCATATGTGAATTCAATGAACAACAAAAAAAATTATAAACAAAATAGATAAAAATATTTTTAAATTAATGCATCCTTTTATGAATTTATTACTGAAAATAATATTTTTATTTATAACATATAAATAAGCATATAAATATCCAGGCAGAAAGAAACCACAAGTGAATAAATATTTGGAAGTCTTAATTCGATAAATATAGAAATATTTGTATAAAATTTTGTAAATTTTTAGTAATAGTAGAAGGAATGAAAGCAGGTATTAAATCCTACCAAATTAACACATAAAAGAGGATTGCTATGTTATAATTTAAACAAAAGGATCTAAATATTATTATCTATGAAGTAATGGTATGCTTATCACATTTAATTGAAAAAAAAGAGCTGATTATTAATATATATAAAAATAAAACAGAGATGTAAAATTTTATATCAACCTTTAGTGAAATTTCACTGACATTTCATGGTATTACAAATACTAATTTACCTAATTTTTATTATACAATTCTAAGAATTAAAAAAATTATGTGCACTGCATTTCAATCCATTTTTTCATCACTTCCTGAGTTGCATAATGCCCAAACATAATAGAGACTTGTATTCTGAGGTTGTAAGATGTTGACAATGAATTACCACACTACCTGATACTGATTCTATTATTCAGTGATTTTTTATTTGTGATACATGGATTTTTTTCTCTCATCCTTATTTACTGATAGGGCTGTTAAAAGTGCTGCTCTTGTTTTTCTTGTATCCTTTGAGCATGGTTGACCATGAGACACGGTTTTAAATTGAATTCATTAATAGCTCAGTAGCCATTAGTATTCCTTCTATGAAGGCATGTTGGATTCATAGAGAACAAGCAGGGTCCTGTCTTAGTTTGATCTCACAAGCGCCATCCCTTTTACCCTTCTAAAATAAGGTAAAATGCTTAATCAAACCACAGGCTTTGATGCATCCTCCTTTCTGAAGCCCAAGCCACAGGCATATGGGTTTTTCTCATTTTTAGATGCACATAATAAAGCAGTCATTCTGAAAGTTCGTTTGTGTGTGTGATACAAGTGCTGACACAGTAGGCTTGCATTCTTTAGAACATGGAGCACAGTGGGTGTTTGCAACAAGCTCTATTTGCCAGTCAGCTCTTACAATGGATCATAGTCTAAGTCCTTTCACTGCAGGTTTCAAAATTGAAACGCAAACCCTCTGAGAAATCTTTCATGTGTTTCTTTTAAGCGAGGCTGCCAAAATAATGAGCAATTAGCTCTTGTAATGATGCACTGCTGTTTAGATGAACGACTTGTAGATATTTCAAGTAGCCCATTTGGATCCTGGAGAAAAGAAAAGAAGTCTACCTAGGATGAGCCTTCCATTTTAGTCTTCAAAGTCCTAGATTGCTCACCACCAACCTGAGCCTCTGAATAAAATGATTGCTTTTAGCCTTCATAAAATGCTAGCACCCCATCAGAATCATGTTTTTCAAGTTTTATTTCTTAGTGCCAAATTATCACAGTATTTAACTTTTTAGATAGCTTCCAAGAAAAGTGATATAGCTTTGATATAGAAAACCATGTTCCTTTTCTTTTTTTTTCAAAATCATTTTTTTAATTGATTTTTTACAGAGAGGGAGAAGGATAGAGAGTTAGAAACAATGATCAGCTGCCTTCTGCACAGAAGGGGATGTGCCCACAACCTAAGTACATGCCCTTGACCCGAATCGAACTTGGAACCTTTCAGTCTGCAGACCAATGCCCTATCCACTGTGCCAAACCAGTGAGGGCCCATGTTCCTTTTCTTCGGATTTAGTTCCATTTAACAAATACCTTTGCAGTTTTAACCACAGATATAACTTTTATTAAAAAGAACATTGTGATACTTGATCCTTGAAGCCTTTCTCTGAAAGCCAGTGAAGGGTATATCTGGCAGCTGATGTTTTTCTTTTCTGCTAAATGTGTGTGTGTGTGTGTGTGTGTTTAAATTCATAATAGATATTGTTTTCAATTTATCTGTAGCTTTTTAATCCCAGATTATATAGTTTAGTAATTCATTATTACTGAGTCAATTTCACGTTTTTTCTGTTCTATTTTACAAAAGGTGCAAACACTTATCATTTAACAGGTTTAGGTTTGAAGAGTTTTACAAGGGAAAATAGTGTTTGTTTTTTTCTCAATCTAATTCTTCATAGTGAATGATGGTCTATTTTCATTTATAATATAAAAAATGGTACTTTAAAATAGAGTCTTATAACAGAAGAAAAAAAATTAAATATGATTTCTCTATGAACTGTCATTACATTATATTACTTACTTTTTTTAGGTTACCATATTTTTTCCTTCAATTTGTCTTTATTGTTGAAAGTATTACAGATGGCCCCTTTGTTTTTGTGTGTCTCTCCTCCCTGCATTTTCCCACCTGGCAGCAACCCCTCCCAAGCTTTCACCACACTATTGTCTGTATCCATGTGCTATGAATATATTTATGTAAGTTTCCTGATTAATCATTCCCAACCCATGCCCCCACTCTCATCTTTCCTCTGAGATGCAACAGTCTGTCTGATGCTTCTATGTCTCTGGGTCTATTTTGTTCATCAGTTTATTCTGTTCATTAGATTCCATATAAGTGAGATCATGTGATACTTTTCTTTCTTTGACTGGTTTATCTCATTTAGCATAATACTCTCCAGGTCTCTCTATATTATATCAAAGGGTAAGAGAGTCTTCTTTTTTACTGCTGCATAGTATTCCAGGGTATAAATGTACCACAGCTTTTTTCTCCACTCAACTGCTGATGGTCACTTAGGGTGTTTCCATATTTCAATTATTATAAATTGCAATGCTATGAACATAAGGATGCATATATTCTTTCTGATTGATGTTTCTGGTTTTTTAGGCTATATTCCTAGAAATGGGATCACTGGGTCAAATGGAATTTTTAACTTTTGAAGGAATTCTATACTGTTTTTCATAGTAGCTACACCAGTCTGCATTCCCACTAGTAGTGTACTAGGGTTCCCTTTTCTTTTTTAAAAAATATATTTTATTAATTTTTTACAGAGAGGAAGGGAGAGGGATAGAAAGTCAGAAACATTGATGAGAGAGAGACATCGATCAGCCGCCTCCTGCATGCCCCACACTGGAGATGTGCCCACAACCAAGGGACATGCCCCCGACCAGAATCGAATCTGGAACCTTTCAGTCCGCAGGCCGACGCTCTATCCACTGAGCCAAACCTGTCTCAGCTAGGGTTCCCTTTTCTTCACATCCTTGCCAAAATTTGTCATTTATTGATTTGTTGATGGTAGCCATGTTAACAGGTGTGAGGTGATATTTATTGTTGCTTTAATGTGCATCTCACAGAGGATTAGTGACTTTGGACATTTTTATATGCCACTGTCCACTTTGGAGAAGTGAGACATCTATTTAGATCCCTGGCCCATTTTTTTAATTGGATTCTTTGTCTTCCTTTTGCTAAGTTGTATGAGTTCCTTATACATTTTGGAAATTAACCCCTTATTAGATGTATCATTGGCAAATACCAGTATAGTCTCCTATGCAGTGGGTTCCCTTTGCATTTTTTTATGGTTTCTTTTGATGTACAGAAGCTTTTTATTTTGATGTAGTCCTATTTGTTTATTTTCTTCTTAGTTTCCTATGCCCTTGGAGATGTTAAACATATTGCTTGAGAAATGTCTGAAATTTTGCTGCCTATGGTTTCTTCTAAGATTTTTATGGTTTCCCAACTTACATTTAAGTCTTTTATCCATTTTGAGTTTATTTTGTTTAAGGTACAAATTGGTGGTCTAGTTTCATTTTATTGCATGCATGTCTAATATTCCCAACACTATTTATTGAAGAGACTGAATTATCTTGACTTTATTATATGTTCTTGCCTCCTTTGTCAAATATTGGCTTGGATCATAATGGCTTGGATCAATTTCTAGGTTCTCTGTTCTGTTCTATTGATGGATATGTTTGTTCCTGTGCCAGTACCAGGCTGTTGTGAGAACAGTCGCTTTGTAATATAGTTTGATATCTGGTATTATGATTCCTCCAACTCGGTTTTTCTTTCTCAAGATTGCTGCAACTATTTGGGGTGTTTTTATGGCTCCATATAATTTTTTGGAGTATTTGTTGTAGCTCTGTGAAATAAGCCATTGGGATTTTAATAGGGATTGCATGGAATCTATAGAATGGTTTTGGGTAGTATGGATATTTTAATGATTTTGATTCTACTGTTAGGGTTGAAACGCTCGCCGCTCAAAGGAAGGCTCCAAGAGGCGTTCTCATGCAAACAGCAAAGGGTTTATTCACCAGCATGCTGGGGCTCACAACATACTCTGAAAGCAGAGCAGAGGCTGAGAGCCCCGAACCAAGTTACAGGGTATTTTTATAGTAGTCTGGAAACGAAGACTTCTACCAGATCAGCACATTAGTGGTTTTTCCTGAGAACCCGGTGACCTTTACATAAGATTAACGGCACTCTGCATATTTCTAGTTACCATGGAGTTACGATAACAGAATGCGGGTGGTGGCACCCTGGGAGTTTTCACTCTGTTCTCAACCCTGAGACTGCAATAACAGGATGTAACTGGGGGATATGATTTTAAGCTGAGCTGTGTTAACTCCGGCCCAATCCTGATTTTTGCAACCTTACACTACCAATCCACGAACAGAGTATATTCTTCCATTTATTTATGTTTTTCTCTGTCTCTTTTTCAACATCCTGTAGTTTTTTAAGTATAGATCTTTTACCTCCTTGGGTATGATTATTCTTAAGTATCTTAACTTTTTTGTGGAATATTGAATGGCACTGTTATTTAGTTTTTCTTTCTGAGAGTTCATTATGGTGTTTAAAAATGCCATCAATTTATTTGTATTAATTTTGTACCCTGCCTCATTCATGTATTAAATCTAGTAGTTTTTTGGTGGGGTCTTTAGAGTTTTCTATGTAAAATGGCATGTCACTTGGACCTACAAGAGTTTTACTTTCTCCTTTCTAATTTGGATGCCTTTTGTTTTTCTTCATGTCTGATCATTATGGCTAGGACTTCCAGTACTACATTGAATAGGAGTGGTGAAAGTGGACATTCCTGTCTTTTTTCTTTTATTAGGGGTAATGGTTTTTGTTTTTGCCTATCGAATATGATGTTGGCTATAGGTTTGTCATATATGGCCTTTATTATATTGAGATATGCTCCCTCTATTCCCACTTTGCTGAGAGATTTTACCAAAAAGAGTGTTGTTTTTAAGTGTTTTTTTCTGCATCAGTTTTTATGATCGTTGATTTTTATCTTCTATTTTTGTGTGTCATGCATTACATTTATTGATTTGAGAATATTGTACTAGCCTTGCATCCCTGGAAAAAATCCTACTTGGCCATGGTGTGTGATCTTTTTAATATATTGCTGGATTTGATTTGCTAATATTTTATTGAGGACTTTAGCATCAGAAATTTTGGCCTATAATTCTCTATCTTTGTGGTGTCTTTATCTGGTTTTGGAATTAGGGTAATGCTGACTTCCTAGAAAGAGCTTGTGAGTGTTCCTTCCTCTTGGATTTTTTGGAATAGTTTGAGGACTAGAAGTGTTAGTTCTTTGAATGTTTGGTAAAACTTCCCTGTGAAGCTATCCAGACCAAAGCTTTTGTTTGCCTGGAGTTTTTTTGGTTACTGCTTCAATTTCATCAGTAGTTATCAGCCTATTCAGGTTTTCTGATTCTTCCTGATTGTGTTTTGGAAATATTATATTTTTCTAGGAATTTGTCCATTTAATCAAGATTGTTCAGTTTTTTGGAATATAATTGTTCATAGTATTTTTAAAGATCCTTTGCATTTCTGAGGGGTCAGTTGTTAGTTTACCTCTTTCATTTCTGCTTTTGTTCATTTGGGTCCTTCCTTTGTTTCTTGGTGAGTCTGGTTAACAGTACATCAATCTTGTTTATTTTTCAAAGAACAAGCTCTTGGTTGTATTGATATTTTGTACGTTTTGTTGTTGTTGTTGTTGTCTCTATGTTGCTTATTTTCCCTGGTCTTTACTATTTCCTTCCTTCTACTTACTCTGAGTTTGTCTTGTTCTCTTTCTAATTATTTACATTGTAGTGTTAGATAGTTTATTAGAAGTTTTTTCTTTTCTTATTTTTTGAGGTAGGACTGTAACGCTATGAACTTCCCTCTTAAGACTGCTTTCACTATATCCCATAGATTTTGGATTGTTGTGTATTCATTTTCATTTGTCCCCAGGAAGTTTTTTTTTTTTTATCTCTTCCTTGGTCTCCTTGATAAATTATTCATTGTTTAATATCATGCTGTTTAGCCTTCATGTGTTTGTATGTTTTTACTTTAATTTATTTCTAATTTCATGCCATTGTGATTTGAGTTGATGCTTGATATGATTTCTGCCTTCTTGACATTGTAAAGACTTAGTTGAAAATGTCCCATGTAGCTTGGGTGAAAATATCAATTAACTCCATTTATCTAGTGTGTCATTTAGGATCACAGTTTCCTTGGTGATTTTTTATCTAGATCTATTCTGTGATGTCAGTGGGGTATTAAAGTACATTACTATGATTATATGGCTGTTGATATCTCCCTTAATATCTCCCACAAGATTTTTTTATTAAATATATTTGTATGCTCTTGTACTAGGTGCATATCTGTTTGCCAGAGTTATATCCGCTTGTTGTAGTGATACCTTTAGTATTTGAAGTGGCCTTCATTGACTTTTGTTAGGGCCTTCACTTTAAAGTGTATTGTGTCAGATATGAGTACTGCTACCCCAGCTTTTACTATTATTATTATTATTTTATTTCTATTTGCCTGGGAAAAATTTTTTTTCATTTCTTCATTTTATTCTGTGTGAGTTCTTCATTCTAAGGTGAGTCTCTTGTAGACAGCATATATATGGGTCATGTTTTCTTATTCATTCAGCTACTCTGTCTTTTGATTGGAACATTTAAGCCATTTACATTTAAGATTATTATTAAGTACTTATTTGTTGCCATTCTTATTCTTTATACCTGTGTTTTTCTCTTGCAGTGCTGGTTTGCTGGTATTAAATTTTAAAATTTTTTTTCTCTTTTGTCTCTGAAGCTCTTTATTTCACCTTCATTTTTGAATTACAATCTTGCTGGTTAGAATAGTGTTTGGTTCCCTTTCTTGGTTTTCATTACTTTGCATACCTCATACCACTCCCTTGTGGCCTGAAGTGTTCTTTTGATAAATCAACAGACAGTGTAATGGGAGAGACTGACAGTTACCTCCCTTGTAGGTAACTTTCTGTTGCTCTTGCAGCCTTAAGAGCCTTTCTTGTTTTGATGTTTGCCACTTTAATATGCTTAGTTGTGGGTCTTTTGTGGTTCATCTTGATTGGGACTCTATGTGTTTTCTAAATTTGAGTGACGTTTTCCCTCACCAGGTTAGGGAAATTTTCTGCCATTATTTCTTCAAACATGTTCTCGTTTCCTGAATTAGATTCTTCTTCTTTTGTTACCTTTACAATGCTAAAGTTGTTATATTTCATACTGTCCCAAATTTTACTTAGACTCTCCTCTTGTGTGTTTTTTTTTTGTTTGTTTGTTTTTGTTTTTTTTCCATTTACTGCTCTGAATGGGTGAGTTTTTCCTACCTTGTCTTCTAATTTACTCATTCTGTCTTCAATTTATTCTAGTCTACTATTAAATTCTTAAAGGGTGTTCTTTATTTCAGCTATGTCATTCCTCATTTCAAATTTATTCTTATTTGTAGTTTCAACCTCTTTTCATGTCAATGCACTTCTCATTAAGTCCTTTATAATTATCATTAATTTGCTAATAGCTCACACTGAATGGTTTGAGCACTACCATTACTATCACTTTGAATTCTTTATGATTTCTTTATGCTTTATCTATGCTTCTGCTACCTACTTTCACTTCATTAAATTATCTAGTTCATTAACCTTAGTACTTTAAAAATTAGTACATTGAGTCAAACATTGGTATTATCTTTCTTATCACCTTGGGTCAGATTATTTTATAAGATCTTTGATAGAAATATAGTATAGAAAGAGAAAGAAGAGAAATATACTGATAGGAAATGTTTAAAGGTATATGTGTGTGTGTGTGTGTGTGTGTGTGTGTGTGTGTAGTTAGAACATGGGGCAAAAAAGTCAACTCTGAATGGTCTACTGTACTAGATTATGGGTAATCAGAGAGCAGAGGTTTCCATAAAACAGCAAATAACCTCTTTTTAAAAAAAATTATTAAAGTGTTACATGTATACATATCTTCCCATTGCCCGCCCCCTCCACCCCCCAGGCATACCCTAACCTCCTAGTGTCTTGTGTTCATTGGTTATGCTTATATGCATGCATACAAGTCCTTTGGTTGATCTCTTATTTACCCTGCCTCTCCTTAACCTTCCTGCTCTAATTTGACAGTCTGTTCGATGTTTTACTGCCTCTGCATATATCTTTTTGTTCATCAGTTTATAATGTTCTTTATTATCCACAAACGAGTGAGATCATGTGGTGTTTCTCCTTCATTGACTGGCTTATTTCACTTAGCATAAGGCTCTCCAGTTCCATCCAGGTTTCTGCAAATAATTTCTTCACCAGAATCTATATGTTTGAACATTTACCTAACACAGATACACTATCAAACCCCAGCACCTAGCACTTAGCAAGAACTCAAAGTTTGCTGAATAGACAATGCATAGTATTTGTTTTATGGAATAGTATTCTGACAAAAATAATATGTGAAATTGGGATACAAAATGTGGGATGGAGTGCTATAATCAAAAATAAATTTTCTATCATATTTTTTCATAGGTAGGTTCTTATGTATGACTTCCTTTCTGTCACTGTAAGAAAAAAGGCCTCTTTTTAAAATCTGCCAAATTCTTTGTAGAATCTTGTGTTTAAACGGGAAACAATTTTAGTTCTTGCTCCCTGTGCACTGCTTATGACAGCAGAATGTTCAATGCAGGGAGTCCTATTTGAAGCCATCCACCATCCCAGAACAGTGGGGAAGACACAATCAGGGAAGCTAATGACTTCAGTGGTACAGAGTAGGAGTTGGAGGAAAGAAGTTCCCTATACACCAAAGTCCATGTTTTCTATAAATCTACTTTATCCTCCCCAAGGAAATATTCAACATGAATGACATAATTTGGATGTCTTCAAAGCAGGAATACCTCTCCTGTGGAAGATTAGGGAGTTGGAAAATTAGAAACACTCCAGGAGCTAAAGAGGTTGGGAAGTTAATAGATGGTGAGTAATGGAGAGATCAGAACAAAGTGCCTGTGGGGATTATGGGTCTAAAGACCACTTCATCAGAATTTTGAACTGAGAAAAACCTATCAAGTAGGAAAGCAATGGAACCATTTATCAGTTCACAAAAGAGACTTTAGATAAGTCTTATAGAGACTTTCTAAGCAAAAAAATGTGTAGTATGGGCAGAGCAAAAACTGCACACATGAGAAATCAAACAGAATAGAAAATCCCCCATTTTTTCTGCATGGCAGAGCTTTAATGTTAGAAAATTTCCTGACAAAGAGAATATGAGGCCCACAGGCTCCTTGTTCTGCCCCCAGTAATGATCTCTTGCGTTTCAGAGCTACAGGCACTTAGAAGCACAGAATGCTTACACCTGAAAAATAAGTTTCTGGGTTCTCAAAGTTTGCGGCAGCATGTATCTCTTTTATTTTATTTTCCTGATGTTTTTCTGCCTCAAAATATTCTTTCTTAAAACCAAGCTCTCTAAACAGTTTCAATACCATTTGTATTCAACTGCTTACAAAATAAGTAAATGCTTTTGTGTTTTTGTATGAGATTTCACAAGTTCAGCTGCTTGAACTTGTTATCTATAAATAAAAACTTCCTGTTGGAGGGATTTAATTGGATAAGTATGGTAGCTCCCATAGCTGTCACAAGCAAGCAGACTATGTTGTTCTGTTTCTTCATTCTCTCTGTCACCTTGTCCCTCTATCCCTCTTACCTTCTCAAATTGAGTTTCAATTAAAATGAAAAGTTATCATGATAAAGCTATAGAAGTATTGTAGATCAAATCCTAAAGTCTGAAGCCTGTCATCTCAATCACAAAATCCTCTCTGGTTTTACAAAATTTCTAAATGATCAAATGAGTAGAAATAATGGTTTGCCATCTTATCTCTTCCTTGAACACACACCTGCACAATATTTGGGAGGAATGAAAGTGTGAAACTTTTGTATCACACCCTTTAACCTATATAAAGGCAAGTGACCAAAATGACCAGAATGACAGATCACTATGACACTTATGTGGCCCACTAACTGGCCTGATCAGGGGTGGGGTTGGCTGACCAACCTTTTTCAGCCACTCCCCCTGGCCTGTCTGGCTCAGATCAGCTCTGATGGGGAGGGCTGGCCGGACTCCACCCATGCACAAATTCATGCACTGGGCCTGTAGTCATATATAAAGAAGAAAAATAATAGTGATTTGACACAGGTGATATCATTGGGGATCTGAAGATTCAACTAAATTTAAATACATAGAGTGTATTTTTATAAAAGATGGTTAAAGCGCTACTTTTAAAATGTTTGAGAAAGAAATCCCATTTTATTTTTTTGAAGTTATCATGAACCTATCTTCATTTAATTAGAGTCCATCATAAAACGAAAGCTATTTGAATGTGGAAAGGAGTAGTTGGAAACAGAAATATTTCTCTATCATTGATAATATATTCTCCATACTTAATTTTTAGAATTTTTCGTTAACAGAAAATTTAAAGCCTATATCAATCAGGATCATCTAATTGCCTTGGGAATGATTTATCTCTAATAGCAATACATTAAAGAGAAAGCAGATAAAGTGGACTGATTAAAACGGGAAATAACTATTTTGTGTTTTAATGTATGACTTCACCAATTTCATATTAAGTACTGCTTCACTTCAAGAAAAAAATAAAAAATGGCAGGCTTGGAAATGAGAGCACCATCAGAGCCAACCGAGGACAAAGACTGTACAGCATTAAATTATTTTCCTGATTTTCCTGCCTGTTTGGTCAAAGGGACTTCTATCCCTCTGATTTGTAACCTTAAACTTTTCTATCTCATTAGAGAATTTTTCTAATTTTAATTTATAAGCCTCTTTCTTAAAATTGATAGTGTTTACAGGAAAGGGATCTTGAATTCCAAATGAGAATATGTCATATCTAAAGACAGAGAAGTGGAGTTCTATAATCAGATTAGAATCATCCTATCTATTATAGTGTTCCCTTGATCTTTCCTGACTGTTTTCTCCAAAAATCATGGTAATAGCATTCTGATTAAAAATACAGGCTGAAATTTCCATTTCTTAAGTGCTTCTTAGTAGTACTTTTACATTTTAAGGCTTTTTAAACTTCTTTCGATTTTTTTTCCCCTTTCCTATTTAACACTTGTATTCATATGGCTCTTATTTATTTTCTGAATTGTGTTCTTTTTATACTTTAGGTAAATTCATTATTCATGTGCTCCTCTCTGATTGGAGTCTTTTTCCTTTTCTGACCAGCAGAGAGCTGTGCTTAGCCTTCTTTGAGACACCTCCACTCCAGAAAGGAGGAGGTTGGTTTGCAGACTCAGGGGGTCCCTGGGGTGAACTTCTTCAGAGAGACTGAATAAGAAGCAGATCCCTACAGACTAATTTAATAAGTATGGAAACATGCCTACAAGGCTTCTCTTGAGTGACAGTAAGTTGAATAGGTCTCTGCACATGCTCACCAGAACCTTAAATGTTTATATAGCAGCCTTAATGGAGTTCAATTACATATTCAGTCCAGATGGTCTCAACAACACATCAGCCCTCAAGCCTGCATCCTTAAAGTGTCTCTAGTGTGGGAACAATTGGTGGAATGTACATTCTAAGAAAACAGGAGTTCAGTGGCCTCTGATAGCCCAGGTCCAGCTCACAGGCCAATGGGTGGTCATGCTCTCTCAATGACTTTTTCCAGGACATTCTCAAAGAACAGAATCTTTGAGACTCAACCCCTAGATTTTCCAGTGTCAGGTTATCCTGTCTAATAGTCTGCAAGCCCTGAGCATCTCTCCTTTTGTTCTCTTATCACTAATAATATTAATAATTACTATTATTATTGTTTTTATTAAAAATTACCTCATAGAAAGGTTGTGAAAAAAAAGCTAAAATATTTTAAGTAAAGCACATAGACTAATGTATGGAACCTAGGAAGCAGTCAATAATTGATTTTTCTAATAAGTCTGAATCAGGGGCAATGGAATTGATACCATCTTGGGGAGGCTAGAATGTAGTGTGTGCTCTCTAAATGTGTAATAAATTGGAACTAATGCAAACTAGAGCAAGCCTAGGGAAGGAGTTGTATCCACAGCCTGTATGTAAGTTTGCATCCCATGGGTTAAGATAACAAATAGTTAAAAAAATAAGTATCATAAAATAAGTTTGGAGATAAAACTTACCAACTTCAGATCAGTGTGTTGTCATTTTAATAGGTTATAATGTTATGTGTTACAGATAATGGATTAAATATATATTCATATGTAAATCATATTTATTGTATTTTTATTAGGTCCTAGTACCATTACAAAAGTAAACTATATTTTTAATGAAATTATTTAAAAGTATAAAAAGGAAAGAAACAATGATGGCAGCATAGATAATCACCTGAACTGCTGCCTCATACAAAAATTTCAAAACGACAACTAAAAGACAAAATGGACATCATCCAGAACCATAGGAAGGCTGGCTGGGTAGAAATTCTACTAGAAGGAAAGGGAAAAGCACACCGAGATCACAGGAGCTTCGGGAAGCAGAAGTACAGAGGCATGCACAGAGAGGGCTGGCAACTGAGTACTCAGCTCGCTTTTTCAATCAGGAGGGAGACAAAAGCTCCCAACTGCTCTGAACTCCATTCCAAGTGAGACTCCAGGGACTCAGAATCATACGGGGAGAAACTGAAATGTCCGGCAGGGGGCAAAACTCAAGATCGGGTTTCTCTCAGAGGTGCTTGCAGTAATTATCTCGGGATACTGAGACCCAGGGGCCTCTGAAGGCAGGGCTGATGGGAAGCCATTGCTGTTTGCTCCACCCCATCCAAGCTGAGGCTTTTGTATATGAATGGCCTAGTTCATTGAATTGTAAACTTACCTAACGAATGGCAGGTGAGTCAGTGAGACCCAGAACATCCAAAAGAGGTCCCAAGGCCAACAGCAGCTTACACTGCTCCATAGCTGGACATCTCCAAAACACAAACAAAAAAGAGGAATCTGCAGATCTCTCCATAACTCCTGTTGGGTAGCCTCAGGCAAAGGCTAAATTAGTACCTCCTTGAAGATCCAAGAGCCATGTACCCAGGGGTCTGAGTGGGACCATCCGTATTACAACTACTCAGATCCATAAGGGATATACTCAGAGGGTAGACTCAGGGAGCACCAAAGCCCCACTGAAGCAAGTCTTATCTCATAAGAGTGTCTCCAGCACAGAAATTCTCCCAACATGATCCTCGCAGCCAATTGGAGGTCATTTCTTCCCAGTGATACCAACAACAATCAAGGGTTAACTACAATAAAACTGTGCACACAGCTCACAAAGGAGTCCACCTCAGGAAACTGGGGAGGCTGAGCCAATGGGCCCTATAGGACACTTAAGACACAAAGCCACTCTATTAACTCAAGGGAGCAGCCAAAATGCAGAGACAAAGAAACAGGTCACAAATTAAAGAAATGGAGGAAAGCAAATAAGTGGGTATAGAGTTCAAAGCCACGGTTATAAGGTTTTTCAAGAATTTTCTAGAAAAGGCTGATAAATTTAGCAAGAATCACGAGGATATGAAAAAGGAACAACTAGAACTTACACATACACTGACTGAAATAAAGAATAATATACAGAGATCCAACAGCAGACTAGAGTATCATAAGAATCAAGTCAAAGATTTGAAATACAAAGAAGCAAAAAACGCCCAACCAGGAAAACAAACAAACAAAAAATAATACAAAATATGAAGATAATGTAAGGAGCCTCTGGGACAACTTCAAGCGAATCAACATCAGAATTATGGGGGTGCCAGAAGAAGAGAGAGAGCAAGATACTGAAAACCTATTGGAAGACATAATGACATAAAACTTCCCCTACCTGGTACAAGAATTAGACTTATAAGTCCAAGGAGCAACAGAATCTCAAACAAAAGGAATCCAAAAAGGACCACACTAAGACACATCATAATTAAAATGTCAAGAACAAAAGACAAAGAGAGAATCTTAAAAGCAGCAAGAGAAAAACAGTTACCTACAAGGGAGTGCCCATGTGATGGTCACCTGATTTATCAACAGATACTATGCAGGCCAAATGGGAGTGGCAAGAAATATTCAAAGTGATGAATAGCAAGATCCTACAACCAACATGACTCTACCCAGCAAAGCTATCATTCAGAATCGATGGTCAGATAAAGAGCTTCACAGATAAGAAAAAGCTAAAGGAGTTCATCACTGCCAAACCAGTATTAGATGAAATACTGAAATGTATTCTTTAAGAAGAGAGAAAAGAAGAAAAAGGTAAAGAGAAAAATTATGAACAAAGACATATCTATCAACAAATTAATCTAAAAATCAAGTGAATAAAAAATCTGATGAACAGAATAAACTGATGAATCTAATAAAATCAGGTTCATAGAAAGAAAGTGGATTGACAATTCTCAGGGAGAAAAGGGTGTAGTGGGTGTGGGAAGAGATTGAACAAAAATTGTATTCCTATGGATGAAGACAGTGGTGGGGTTAAGGGCAAAAGGTGGGGTGGGAACTGGGTGGATGGGAGCTATGTGGGGGAAAAGAGGAACAATTGTAATAATCTGAACAATAAAGTTTTATTTAAAAATAAATAAAAGTATAAAAAAACATTAGTTTCTGCCTTTAGCTATCTGAGAGGAAGATATCATTCTGATATACAGATAAAAAATTGTTAACTCATAGTGTCTAAGTACCTACCAAGTCCAATACCATACAACTAGTGGATGGTAGAACTTAAATATGCATCAAGACAATTGTCTAGTTATATCTGGGGGTTCATTAGTCAGCGATTTAATATTTCATATTCACATTAATTTTTTCTAAATCTATACTGATTAACTCATTAAATATTTTTAACAAGTAATAGAAATTTTGTAGGGACAATTCTATTATTTGTTCCTTTATTGATGAGATAACTGAGGGTGAGAGTGAGTGCTATAGAATCTTGGCCAAAGTCACCAACCTGGTTTTAGGCAGAGCTGTGTCAAAATTCAACCTGTGTGTCATAAACTACCTCTATGTACAGGAAGGGGATTAAAGTCTTGATGACTATAGTTACATTTAAACTGGGCAATAAGAAATTAATAAATGTTTCATAGAATTTCACAGACAAAATGCCTTTAATATTCTTTCCTTCTACCTCTTTATTTTACAGATGAGATAAGGGAATTGTGAGAGGCAGAAATTGTAGAATAATTAGACAAAAAGTTATATTTCATTCAAAGGAAGTGGCATCAAGTAGATCTTTTAGAGAAAGGTGGTATTTTGAAGTAAAGTTGAGTGGTTCAATTTGGCTATGCTATAGTCTAATACACATACTATATGTAGAATAGAGTATAGTCTACATACATGATAGTGGAATGCATGGAAATGCAGGTTGTGTCTAGAAATTGAACACTTCAAAATAATTGACTGAGGCATTTAGAACTGCTTCAGTAAGAGTTGTGGACCCAATAAACAACTGAGAACAGGAAATTTGAGATTTGTAAATTTTCATCTTGGAAGCATGCACGATAATAAATGGGTGAGTGGCTGTGTAATTCTCCATGAGTAGTCCAGGAAAAAATATTGAAATGAATGCTTAATTTGGAAAATAGGATATGAGCAAACATAAGCAAGTTATTACTTATGCAAAATCAATAGATCTTATCAATTAATGGGATACACAGAACAGGGAAATAAAAGAGCCCATGGAAAACTCAAGAATTCTATGACTAAAAGAAAGGGGAATCCATTAATAGAAATTAGAAAATCAGCCACTTTCAGTAATATTGAGTGTCATTTATTAAGAATGTTTCAGCTGTTAAAGGGAAGAAAATGTTGCCCTTTGAAACAGCATGGCTGAAGCTGGAAAACATTATGCTAAGTGTAACAAGCCAGTCTGGGAAAGATAGGTACCATATGATTTTACTCATATGTGAAATTTAATTAATAAACTGAACTGCCAAACAAAATAGAGATAAACGCATAGATAAACAGCAGGTTTGGTGGTGTGGTGGGCGAGGTTTCGGGGTGGGGGTGAACAGCTTTAGCAAAAATGAAAAAAAAATAAGAGAACTCAGGGACAGCAGTGGAAATGTAGCGGGGATGAGGGGGAAGAGGCTATAGAGGGAATAAATAGTGTTGGAAAAAATAAGAAATACATTTTGAATGCAATGATTTTTTACTAAAGTTCACAGCTTCTTGAAGGTCAGTTCTACATTATAAAGTCAGTACATTCGATTCAATTTAGTAAACACTCATTGATCTATTTCTATGTGCCAATCACTGCACTAATGCTTGACTATTAAGAGGTCATGGAAGGGGAATAGACTCAGTAAATTACAGCCAGGATATAAATCAATCCATTCAATTAAAACAGATTGGGGAGATAAGAAGTATACCTCTTTTACAGTGAAAAATATGCCACATATCAACTATAGCAATAACTTCATAATCTATTAATCATTAGGGTTAATAATCATGTTAATGATACCTCAGAATTTCTATGTAAAGAGTATTCCAATAATAGTAAATATTCATATTTGATGAAAATACAACTATAGGTTAATATATATAGTAAATGGGTATGAATATGTTAATATTTAAGCTTGCTTTGGTAAATATTTTATGAGTGAATACTATCTTTTAACCATATTCATATTCCATAATATTTTAGTGTGCAATAATTGAAATAATCCACAGCTCTACTGTGAATTCTAAGTCCCCATGAGTCCTACTTAGCTGTTTTTTTTTTTTAGTCTAATTTTAAAGTGATCTAGAAATCCACACAATTATTATAGGTGAATGGATACAGAATTCACATCTGTAGCCTGTCAGGAAGATTAAATCCATTCAGTTAACCTGCCATTTCTCAATGTCAAGAGGGGAAAATGTACTTTTTAAAAATTCCATTCATTCTGGCTCAGTGCAAAAACAAAGGCCACAAAGCTTTCTTAGCTCTTTGCAAACAGACAGTAAAATTACAGAAATGTGGAGAGTGAAGCAGCATGCCCTAGTCACAGTTTAGTAGCAATTATGGAGAATGATTGTGTTTGCTCTCTCCAGGAGATGTCACTAAAGAGACTGGCAAGGCTTCACCTCTTTGTGGCAAAAAAAATATAACCAGGGGTGGTGGAGGTGGCAGTGAGATGTAAAGCTTCAGTGGTACTGAAAATACATTGTCCATTTTAACCGCATTCTTCCTCCGAGTAAAGGGGGTGGGGGGATGTGTAGCTTACTTTATGTGATTTTTTTTTTTTTGTATCTGTTCAATAAGGAAGGGCACTTTCATCTACATTTACAGAAGCATTGATGCTAAAAATACCTGAAAAGGGAAGAACTTGGTTGTCCTTCACTGAAATGAAAGCATTTCCTTTTTATTTTTCCCAAAGAGAAGTGACATATACTTTATTAGAACCTCAGGGCAAGAGTTTGCTCATAAGATTTCCAATATATGCTTTTTATGCATTTCCTTTCTTGAATATGAAGGAATAGAAAATATATTTACTTGGCAAAGCTGAAAATTTCTCTAGGTATTCAACTCAAAGGATCAAAAATTTAAAAGCACGTTTGACTCAGTTCTATAAAAGAGATTGCAGCTTTAATCTGTAAGATTTCACCAATATATAATGTGGATATTGCCTTAGGAGAAGCATGTATATTCTTTATTTCAATAAAATGTCAGAATTAAACACTATACCTAGGTTTTAAATTATCATAGGACTAATTTTACTGGCTCTATTTAATTTACTTAAAAAATGTAAAAGTAGTTCCACTGCTCTTTTTTTTTGTAGTTGTTAAAAAAGTATTGTGAATTATTGACACTTAATTTGGATTCATGTAAAGACAACTGGATTTTATAAAATAAAAAAAATATGTATATATGATGCCATATAATATGTTTTTCAGTACTGTCCATTAGTTCATAGCCTATTACTTAATGCAGGGAGGCACTCAGTAAATATTTGTTTATCAAATAAATAAATTAATGAAAGTATACATTCACATTCATATAAATTTAATTTAAAGTCACTCATCCTCATCTCATAATTCTTATATGGGCTGAACAACAAATGAGTAGTAAGAAAAAAATTATTTAATTGATTAAAAGGTAGTGATATTTTCTGGGTAAATATGTCACCTGATCTGACTATCAGCCATTATTATTTTAATCAATTCCTCCTCCAAAATAAGGGAGCTGGTCTGAGAAAGTTACAAATATGGAGAATTTCCCTTAAGTATAAGAAATAATCTTGAACAGTTTATAAAGAAATGCTTGTGCCCTAGCCGGTTTGTCTCAGTGGATAGAGTGTTGGCCCATGGTCCAAAGAGTCCTGGATTCAATTCCGGTCAAGAACACATGCCTTTCCCAGCCCTGAGTCCTGGTCAGGACTATGCAGAAGGCAACCAATAGATGCGTTTTTCTTACATCAATATTTCTCTCTGTCTTTCCTTCTCTTTTCCCTTCTTGCTAAAATTAATGGAAAAATATCCTCAGGAGAGATTAAAAAAAAAAAAAGGACATGTTTGTTTTTTGCTTGTTTTTGTCAGAGTAATTATTTTATGCATGATAAATTGTTTGCTATTTAGCAAACTCTCTAATATATCAATACTATCATAATATGATTTGTAGGTACTATATATAGTATTTTATAGTGAATAAGAGAAACTGCTTTCATTAAGTCAAAATTTACTTACACATCAATGACATTTCAAAATTTTGCTTCAGTAAAAAAAAAAAAATAAGATTTTCCAATTTAGGATGTCATAACTAAGATTTAAATTGAAAACACTATTTTTTACCATGAAACTTATCATGGATATGTTTAATTTAGCAACTATGATTATGTGTTAGAAAATGATAAATAAAATCTATGGGCACCAAACAATAAGTACAAAATAGAAGACTATGCATATGATAATAGTGGTATTTATTTTTGTCTCTTTAGCATTCAGAATCTTAGGGAATTTGTATATTGTTTTGAATTTATTGGGATTTTTTTTCTTTTCCATTTTTTTTCTTTACCCACCATATAAGCTGCCAGAATATTGAAATGAGCAAATCGATGGACGTTGAACCAACTTCAAGAGATAAAGTCCAAGACAGCCTTACTATTTCCGTCCGCTTGACTAGACCTTAGAAAGGCTTCTTGCTATTATTAAGCTCCTGACTTCCTCTCTCGTGACAGCTCTTACAAAATCTAGAGGGCCAATCACATAGGTCTCTTCTCTTTCATTTCTTTATTTAATTTAGAAATTTTGTATTTGTAAATTCTTTCTCTACCCTTTTAAATTATATGTCAACCCATTAAAAAAGCCTCTTGCCACTAATACAACCCCATAATGCCTTTTTCAAAACCTGGGAGTCATCATTTTAAAATATAGCACCTTATCTGCTATTTTCTGTGGGGGCATAGAGGCCCAACTTCTAAGACTTTCTTGTTCCAAATAGTAAAATGTTCTCTTGTTGCAAGCTATTTGGCAGATAAAGCCACTTTAGCAAACAAAGTTGGCCTACTAGCCATACTACTCCAGCTCCGAAAACCTCTCCTGCCCTTTGTTTCTGTGGATTTGAGTTCAGGCCACACTCTGGTCTCTCTTATTGCAATAGTCTGGGATAAAATCTCCCTGCTTCACTTTTTCAGTGCTATCTTTGCTCTAATAGTTACTATCAAGACTATAAAATACTTTGGTAAACTAAAGGTCCAAATGAAACTTAAGCTATACTGCCCTCTGAATTCTACTGAGTATAATAATTTATTTGAAATCCCTCCAATTCACAGTTATTCATAAATTTATAGATTTGATATTAATAAGCAATTATATGGATTTATTATTTTAAATGTTCAGTGAATCTCCGAATATTAAACAATTTTATTGACCACAATTATCTATATAACAGCAGATAATAAGAGCTAAGATTTAATAATGATTTGTTGTGTAAAAGAAATTGTACCTAATGGTTTTCACAAGTAGTCAGATAGAATTTTTGTGCATCCCTGTAAAACAAATAATATTATTCCAATAAGAATCTGAGGCTTACAGTACTTAAAAATTTTGACAGAGGTTACATACTTTACAAACTGTGATCTTACATAAATTCAAAGACTGAGATTTTATATTACTGGGCTTATTATTTATAAGATAAATTATAATTTTCATAATAATTACTTTTATAATCATTTTATAAGGATTAATTTGGAATATATTCATCTCAAAAAGCTGCAGCTGAATCACTCACCGAACAGCTGGGGACCCAGAACACTGCTCTCCAATCGGTGCAGACACGTGGCGGATTCAGAGGAGATCCACACAGCACACGGAAAGGTCAGATTTCGCCAACTATATATGAATGATATGCAGGTTTGTTTTTTCTAGGAATGATGCTTTCGATGTATATTAATTCTGCAGATATTTGAAATTTATACATTTAAGGCTTAACTTTGTTTTAATTAATTTTAATTAATATAATTCTAGTTTAAAATATTTTCAAGTATGATACAGTACCATTTTTTTTCATTTATGCTAGCTATATTTTACTGGTAATATTTTAATATTTTAATAGTGTGTGACCTTTGGTGCATATAAAGGAATTTCTCCCTCCATTAAATGAGTTCAAATTGTCACTGATGCTTTCACTGTGCAGAGTGATAACATAATCTCTGTTTCTTCTTTCCAGTTATAAGCACCATCAAACACACATGTTTCAGCTTTGAGTCCAACATACACAATTGAGATAAAATTGAAAAACCCAAACAATAATTTTTGTGCAAAGGCTCACCATAATTAAACACAGCATTAAATTAATCCTTCTCATCTAATATCATCTATGTATTTATATATATATACATATACATATATGTGTATATATGTATATATGTGTGTATATATATATATATATATATATGAACTTTATGATAGCTATTCTAAGTCTAATAAATGTTTTAAATTTTTATTTTAAAGCTATTCATAGAATTATAGATACACTATGGATTTTGGAGTCAGATAGAATTGGCTTTCAATCCTATAACACATATATATTTTTTAAATATATTTCATTGATTTTTTACAGAGAGGAACGGAGAGGGATAGAAAGTCAGAAACATTGATGAGAGAGAGACATCGCTCAACCACCTCCTGCACACCACTTACTGGAGATGTGCCCTCAAGCAAGGTCCATGTCCCTGACCAGAATTGAACCTGGGACCTTTCAGTCTGCAGGCTGAAGCTCTATCCACTGAGCAAAACCGGTCTCTGCATATAACACATATTTTCATGAATCACAGTTTCACAAATACCTAAGGTATTCTATGTAATGGAAATAATAATAATAAACTTTCTGTACAATGAATTTACTTAATACATTGTATTATTTACATTATTTATAATTTATGTAATACAATACTATTCTCGGGTTGTATCTTTATTTTCTTTTTAATTTTTATTTATTTATTCATTTTAGAGAGAGAAAAAGATTTGTTGTTCCACTTATTTATACATTCATTTGGTTGATTTTTTGCATGTGCCCTGGCCTGGAGTTAAACCTGTAACTTTGGAGTTTGAGAGACATTCTACCAATTGAGCTACCCGGCCAGGGCTGTCTTTACTTATATTCTCCTACATTAGTTCACTTTGAATTTTTATAATCTAATGTATTTTGTATAAAAAGGCCAATTTCAATTTCAATGAATGAAATCCAATTCTAAGAAATCCAAAAAACAGGAGGAATTTGTATTTCTTAACTTAAAAACAAAAACAAAACATGATATCATTTAGAAATGGCTAGCTCCAGGTTTTTAATGAAATCAGAGATAGATTTCATGCCCTCCTCTGTGATTTTCTTTAATGGTTTCATGATCTCAGGTCAGCTAGCTGGTTCTCCAGGCTTATATTCTTACAGTTCTATGATCAAAGAGGAAAAATAACTATTTCATCCTCAAAACAATTTGACAATTCCTAGGAAGGAGACACAATGCCTGCACCATGACACATGCATACATCTTGGATCAACATCATTGTTGAGGAGGTAGCATATATTTATCTCTGTGACAAGGACACAATAGTATAAATAAACTAGAGGGTGGGTGCACAAAATGTGTGCACAAGGTGGCATAGTGTCCCTCAGCCTGGCTTGCACCCTCTTGCAATCCAGGATCCCTTGGGGGATTAATGACTGTCAGTTTAGGGATCCCTGTGGAATCAGGCCTAAACTAACAGTTGGAAATCCCTCTCACAATCCAGGACTACTTGCTCCTAACTACTCACCTGCCTGCCTCCCTGATCGCCCTAAATGCTTACCTGCCTGCCTGATCACACCTAACTGCTCTGCTTGCCTTCCTGATCACCTCTAACCACTAGCCTGCCATCCTGATAGCCACTAAATAATTCTGCCTTGGCCCCTGCTGCCGCGGTTTCATCCAAAATGACATCCAGAAGGTTGTTTGGCTGTTCAGTATAATTAGCATATTACATTTTATAGATGGTTGGTGTGAGCCAAAAACAATATTTCAAGTTTTTATTTCTTAGCAACAGGAATAACTGACAAGGGTGTATGCCAAACAACTGAATTTAAAATTTCCTCTGAAATGTTATACTGTACTTAATTTATATTTCTTTATCAAGCATTAGCATTCACACACAGCATTGTTAATTGCAAGTAAAATTAACATCACAACTGAGTAATATAAATGCCATAGCCTAGCTTCACTAGATTAATGAGCCAAAGATTCCAACCTTGATGTCTCTTCTAATTATGCACCATGTACTGTTTCTTTCAAAAGAAGACATCTAATTAATTAGAGACAAATGTCATCTATAGGTCATTGACAGCTAAAATGATCACTGATAATTCAGTTTAGTCCAAGGCAACTTAATAATCTTCTGAGATTTCTAAAAAATGTCATCTTTGCATCAAAATGTTTTTCTGTAGTAAAGGATTACAGAAAGTAAAAATAAATCTCCAAATTTTTTACTTTTTCATTCAGAGTAACTCTTATCAAACCTGAGAAATAAATGCAACCTTTCCCAAATAGACATAAGTGAAAATTTCCTTTTGATCATGTAAATTAATTAGATGTTTTAAAGGAAGCATAAATTTGGGGAAAAAAAAACATTTCATTGAAAAAGAAAACATTTTTATTGTCAATATTTAAAATGCCATTTGTATTAATTAAAAAATTAATTATTTTATTTTTATTTGATAAAAATACATCTGGACCACCACACAGTCATAAAAAATAATTACTTTTTCCATTTTTATGCTTATAATAATGCTCTGGGAATATCTGTTAAATATACATTTTTGAAAAGTAACAAAAATATTTCAATTCCATGATTGAAAGTGGTATAAGTATGGCTGTAAACAAATAAAAAATGTCTGCAAACCTTCTATTATTTAAAATTCAATGGAAAGATTACAATTAGGAATAGAACAAAGTTCTCCAAACTTTATGCTAGTTACCCAAACTGTTTATGTCAAATAATGAATATGATTAATATTCCAGAATATTTTTACACCTATTGTTCTCCCACAGAACATTATCAAAATATTTACATTCTTACTAATGGTTTCTTATTAGTTTTGCCAAATAAACCACTCTTTATAAAATCAGACATTCCACAAATAATGTTGCATTAAAATATCTACATATATAAAGGTAAAAAGTTATATGTGAGATTTGGCATATTTTATCTTTATTACAAAAAGATAACTATAAGATTCAATGCACAGGAAATGGAGTCGGAGACCAAGACAAGTTAAAAGAGGAAGTTTATTCCACACTAACAAGTGAGATTCATTATGAAAGAGGGTAGAAAAACCAGGATTAGAGAAGGACCCAGCCAGGCTGTCTCACAAGGGGAGGACAGCAACACATGCAGAGGTGAACACGCCTTTTGAGGGGAGGAACAGGAAGGGGTAGAGTCCAAAGAGGAACGGGAAGAGTTGGGACCCAGGGCACTTGGTATGTGCTGATTGGTGGCTCAACGTCTCAGGAATGTCCCAGCTGTAGACACAGGATACATTTTACTCTGCCCACCAGTTTGGGGAAGGGAGGATCTATCATTCCAGGTTTTTGGTGATATTAAAAAAAATTTGAGAGTCTGGGCAAGGCCAGGGGGTGAAGGTTCATTTTTTCTGTAGCCACTTCCTACTTTGAGGGTGCATCATCAGGTGTGTCTACCCAGGGTCTCAAGGATTCTGGTAACATAGGTGTTCTGAATTCAAGACCAGATATATCTCTCCCACCTCTGGTTGGTGAACGGCTGTATTCTGTTCTCCACACAGCACATGAGACAGGGGCCAAAGAGCAAAATAAAAGGAATAGATACCAGTGGGCCTAAGGATGGGAGGAGTAATGGGCTAAGTGAGTGAAAAACAGGGAGTGTCTGTGCTGGACAAGGGGTGCAGCAGCATGATTTCCCCAAGGGACTGGTTGGTGAAGTCTTGAGAGCAATTCTGTTGAGTCACTTGGGAGGTAAAAGGTGGTCCTGAGGCTGCCACAGCGTCACTTGTCTGGTTTTGCTGCTTTTCTGGGCCTGGAGCTGAAGTACAACTTAGAAGTAAGTTTCTTGAGGAGGACTGAGTCCCCTGGCTGCAGGGCTGGTCCTCAGGAGTCTTGGTCGGCTGGTTCTGGCCTAGGCAGAAGCCTGTCGGCGTGTTTCTGGAGCAGTTGCCTGAGTAAGGACAGGTAAGGAAGATAAGTAGTCAGGAGAGGAGGGTCAGTAGGGAGACAATGGTTGAGTAAGAAGAGTCTCCCATATAGGAGTTCAAAAGTGCTTAAGAAGGTGGGGCTCCTTGGTGCAGCCTGGATTTCAGTCAGGGCCATGGGCAGGAGGTCTGGCCAGGAGCTGTGAATTTCTAGAAAGAGTTTAGTTAGATGGTCTTTAAGGAGGCAGTTAATCCTCTAGATATTACCCAATGATTGTGGGTGGTAGGGTATGTGCAGTTTAGTTAAGTCAGGATTAGAATGAGGAAAATTTGAGAGTCCTGCATGAGGTTGAGTGAAGACCCTAGGTCAGGAGTGTATTGCTGCAGGTTAGATGGAGGCAGTGGAAAGGAGAGTGGCTGGGTTCAGGGCTGGGGAATGGGTCAAGGAGATGTCAGGATTCTCTCAAGGAACAGGAGATAGAGTTCAGACATACGAGAGAGGGCAAGTAGAGATAAGGATTGGTGGGAAAGGAGATCCTGTAGTCTGTGGGTAGAGAAGACCTGTAAGGGTTGCTGGAGGCAGAACTTCTGGGTTTCCTTCATGACAGCAGCAGCTGCAGCCAGTGCCCAGAGGCGGGGCTGCCATCTTTGAACTGTGGGATCAAGCTGTCTGGACAGGTAGGCTATGAGGGTTAAGGCTGGCACTAGGGGCTGGGTGAGAACCCTTATACCTATTCCCTATCTTTCATCAGTAAATAGTTGGGGAAGCCTAGAGCTATCTGAGAGAAAGAGAGAGGGAGATGCCAGAAGGTTATGCCAGAACTTAGAAAAAGCCTGGTGAATGAGGGAGGGTGAGGAAAAGGGGACTACTGCTATTTCTTTAGTGGCTTGGTATAGGGGCTTAGCTAGGAGAGAAAAGTTTGGGACCCAATGGAGGAAGAATCCTACCAGCCCTAGAAAGGACACGATCTGTTCCATAGAGTGAGAGGCTGTAGGTCTCCTATTGCTTGTGTTTGGTCAACTGTCAGTCCTTGGGAATTGGGCATTAGACAGATCCAGTGACAGTGGGGGCCAACAGCTGCACCTTGGCAGGGGACACATAGTATCCTTTGTCCCCTAGAAAGTTGAGGAGGTTACCTGTATGCCTCTGAGACATGTCCAAGGAAGGGCTGCAAAGTAGAGGATCAACTACATACTGGAGAAGAGTGCTGTGTACTAATGAACATTGTCGGAGGTCACTAGGTAAGGCCTGGCCAAACAGATAAGGACTGTCTCTGAACCTCTGGGGCAGGACCGTCCAGGTGAGTTTGAGCCCAGAATCGGGGGCACTGCTTTGCCCGGTGGCCTTTGTTCCCTCACTTGTAGTATTCTCCAGGTGGCATTCGCCCTCTCATTGCACCCCACCACACACAGTCACTTTGGGAGCACATATGGCTTCCATCGGCCTCAGAGCTGTAACCAAGGCTTGAGTTTGCAGTTTCACCTTATGTAAGAGGGCTTCTCGATGCAACTCTGCCTGCTTCTCATGGGCATTAAAAACCTTAAAGGCTGTATTCACTAGATCTCGGATTGGGGTCTGAGAAGGCTTTAGAGGAGGGGGTGATGGAGCAGGTGGTGGGCCATAGGCCAAAGGTGGTGGAGCAGGCAGTGGGCCGTAGGCCAAAGGAGGAGTGCGGTAGCAGGTGGCCACTCCAGGCCAGGCCTGCAGAGATGGGCTCTGGGACATCTCAGCAACTTTATTCAAAGAGAGGGGTTGGACCTTGTTATTTCAAGATGATGGCCCCCATGGGAGTGGCGAACCATGTGGCCAACATGGCAGCTGCTTCCAATACACAAGGGAAGAACAAATCAAAATTTCTACAAACAGAAATCTCACTTAGCTGTTGGGCTCAGCCCCTGGGGCTGCAGGTGGGTGGCTCTCTCGCTATTTGGCAGCCTCTGCTTCGCTTGTGGCCTGAGGCAGCAATGGTGGTTCCTGATGGGAAAGGGGCTGCCGGACGGCAAAGAAGGAAGAGAGGGAGCAGGGGTGGTGGTAGCAGGAGAGGTGGAGATGAAAGAGCAGTTGAGTCGAAAAAGAAGACAGAGAAAGGGGCTGAGGACTGTTTTGAGGGGGTGAAGAAGACTTTGTAAGGAGGGTCTGATGAGTGGAATATGAGGAGTAAAGTGAGGGGTGGGAGTGAAGGGCCACTTCCCAGTTTTCTGGCAGAAATTACGAAGGTCAATGAGGATGTCAAAATCAAAAGTCCTTTTTTCAGGACATCTGGGCCCATTCCAATCCATACTGAGGCCATGTCACGCTACAGAAGTAAATGAAGCATTTAGGACACAGATCCTGGGACACTTAGTTTAGCCAGATTGGTGAGGAGATACTCTAGAAGTGTGCTAGGATCTGGTTTAGATTTTTTATTACCCATGTCTAATACCTAGGGTCAGTAGCCAGAGCTAAAGAATCAGCATCCCAGTTGTTGAGCCAAGGCTATGGACAAGGAACCCAAGGGACAGCAGGGGACATCTCCCCTGCCTACCAGGGTCTGGATGGAGGCAAAAAGGCTGGAGAACTGAGAAGCAGCAGGAATGTCTGCTACCATCCTAGGTCCAGAACCCCTCCTGGAGGGCCCAAAGGGCTATGCCTGGAAGGCAATCTCTGACTCGGACCTGGTTTATGGACAGAGATGCCAGGAATCAGCACTGGCTGGGACTTACCACTGATGCTGCTGCCCAGCTTGGGAGAGAGACAGGGAATTCCTGAGAGAGGAGAGAGGGCCACCCTGGTCCGTGAATGGTCAGATGGAGTGCTAGCACCCTCCTGGGTCTTCAGCACCAAATGTAAGGTTTGAGGCACAGGAAATGGAGTTGGTGACCAAGACAAGTTAAAAGAGAAAGTTTATTCCGCACTAACAAGTGAGATTCATTATGAAAGAGGGTAGAAAACCCAGGATTAGAGAAGGGCCCAGTCAGGCTGTCTTGCAAGGGAAGAACAGCACACATGCAGAGGTGAACTCGCCTTTTGAGGGCAGAGACGGGAAGGGGTGGGGCTCAGGGCATTAGACACAAGCTGATTGATGTTTCAATGTCTTGGGAACGTCCTGGCTGCAGACACAGGATAGATACATTGTACTCTGCCCACCAGTTGGGGGAAGGAAGGATCTATCAATAACTTTATTTTTGCTCAGTGATTTAATATCCTAAAAGTACAAAATGAGATTTACTTGTGGAATTAAATTTTAAAAATAAGAAGATGTGACAAAATACATACATGTACTTTATATTAATTTTAATAACATTTTAATACAAAAATGATAGAATTATTTTTCTAAGATATATTTTAACTAAAATTTATTTTTTGATAACTTTTTAAACAAAATGTCCAGCCTTATTACCTTGTATGTGTACCTATAATGTATGAACTTTAATAAAACAATAATAAAATTGCTCTGGCCAAAACCCTTTGCCTCAGGATAGAGTGTTGGCCTGCAGACTGAAGGGTCCTGGGTTCGATTCCAGTCAGGTGCACATACTTTGGTTGCGGGCACATCCCCAGTGGGGGTGGGGGGGTGCAGGAGGTAGCTGGTCAATGTTTCTCTCTCATTGATGTTTCTGACTCTCTGTCTCTCTCCTTTCATCTGTGTAAAAAAATCAATAAAATATATTAAAAAGAAAAGAAAAGAAAAGAAAATTGCTCTATTAGCTGAGTAGGTATTTCAAGGTGTCCTGGGTTCTAGATTGCCTTATGTAGCCTTATTATTTCCATGGATTCTTATCAAGCATCTATCTTGTTATATATGATAGGTTAAGATCACATACTCTCTAAACTAACAAGAAGGATAGAATAATTTTTAAAAGACACTTTTATAGAAGTTATAATCTAAGGGAGTCATTAGGCATAAATAAAAGTAATTAAAATACTAGTGCCCTAGCCAGTTTAGTTCAGTGAATAGAGCTTTGGACTGTGAACCGAAGGGTCCCAGGTTCAATTCCAGTCATGGGCATATGCCTGGATTACAGGCTTGATTCCCAGTAGGGGGCGTGTATGAGGCAGCTGGTCAATGATTATCTCGCATTATTTATATTTCAATCTCTCTTTCCCTCTCCTTTCCTCTCTCTGAAATCAATAAAAATATATTTAAATAAAAATAAAATACTATGTAGAAAAGTTATAAAGCATTAAGAATATATCTAATTTCTACAATGAAAAAAATATGATCAAGAGATTACATGACATTTAATTTGGGCCTTGATGAGAAGTTATTACCAAAAGTGATAGTATGTGATAATTGATCTAGGTATATAGTTGTACCCTAAATAAAGACATAAAATGCAAATGAGAAGTGACATTTCTAGGAAATGACAAGCATTACAGGTTTTTATTGGTGTCTAGAATGAGTAAATAAGAATATACAAGACAGATGCAGCAAAGGTAAAATGAAGCAAATTAATGCTAGCAATCAAGGGCTTAGTTGTGAGAAAATTATGAGGCTTTTATACTTTACTTTTAAAAGGATTTAATAATGCATCAAGTGTACTCATTCTGTATAAAGCCATAAATATTTACTTCTTACAATAGGAAGATAAATAAAATATAATTAATAATATTTATAATATTAATAATCTATATATCATTCTTATTAATGGGTTGAGAAATGGTGCCTCCTTTATTATATTCTCCTTTGGTCCTTTCTTACTCTTGTGGGTTACTGATAAAAACTAAATTTAGTTGATATGAAGTGAAAATCATTCATTTTTTTTTAAGTATTGTGCCCACATTTAAATCAATAAATATGAATAGAAATTAAGCAAATAAAATTATTTTCATATTGGAATACTCTATAATATCAGACAATTAGAGTTCAAAAGTATTTTCATATATATTGGTAGGTTAACAATTTTAATATCCTTAATACTATTTACTTTATTAATTAAAAGGTTTAGCCAAGATTTCATACTAAGTAACATCTCTAGCAGTGTACGACTCCATACAATTATGTATTGTTGTTTTCTTTACTGATGCATTCAAACACCTAAAAGAGTATCTGAACCATAGTAGGTACTTAATAAATATGTTGGTTAAATAAGTATTTTATTTTTATCTTTATTGTTGAGAATATGACAGGTATCACCCATTTTTTCCACATTGCTCCCCTCCACCTGGTTTCCATCCTACCCCAATTGAGTCACTGAAGTATTTTCAACTATTAGTATTTATAGATTTTATTTGTCAGAACATTTCTTTAATCAGAGAATTTTTAAATATTCTACAGATGACCATTATTCTAATCCCAGTCTTTTTCATTTATGGAGCATGGAAGGCTACATAAGTAAATGTGTAGAATGTTTTATCATATGAACAGTCTTCCTTTAAATAGACATAAATGACATAGGTCTTTTATTTTTTATTTCTTATCAATTCACCCTCATTAGCTAGCTGGCCAGTTTGATATAGCACTCAATTTTTTTTTCATAATGTGCTGTTATGTGAAATGAAAGAATCATCTGTCTTCTGAATAAAAACCTTGAGTAATCATTGTGATATTAATTAGAGGCTGCTTTTTGTTCATTTTTTTTAACTATGCAAAGGGGGTATTAAAAAAAGAAGTGTAGATTCTCTTACAACCAACCACATAAAAAGTATAATTAAACTACAGAATGCCGAGACTGGTTTGGCTCAGTGGATGGAGCGTTGGGGCGCCCAGTCCGGCAGAGAGAGGAAATTAGGGCTGATTAGGCCGGCAGGGAGGGCAGTTGGGGGATACCAGGCAAGTAGGGGGTCCAGTAAAGGGTGATCAGGCTGGCAGGGAGGGGGTGGGGGCAGTTAGGGGAGACCAGGAAAGCAGTCACGTGAGCAGTTAGGAGCCAGCAGTCCCAGATTGTGAGAGGGATATCTGAGGTGTCCCAGATTGGAGAGGGTGCAGCCTGGGCTGAGGGCACCCCCTCTCCAAACAAAATTTTGTGCACCAGGCCTCTAGTAAAAATATTCTTTAGATAAAGCCAGTAAACAAAAATAAGTTGTGAAATTTATACTACATCAGTATATTTTTATAATTTTAAATTGTATACTTTCTAATTAGAAGAATGACATGACATTGATGCATGAAACATATAGATAAGGGAATAAATTTATTGAAAAACACATTTACATCAACATCTTTCAAAATGCTAAACAAGCAAACTGCCTGAGCCCTTCACATGACATATATCTACACACACACACACACACACACACACACACACACACACACACAAACACAGAGCATCTTTACAGTATACCAAACTATTTTTTGTCATAAATTACCTTTTTTGATAAAAGAAATCTATATACCTATCAAAATACTTGTTTTTTATTGTTTTGACTCTCTTCTTGGAACCATGTAGGAAAATGCACAAGGACAAGCAAAAAATTTCCATACTAAATACATATGGACTAAATTCTAAGCAGTTGTACTTATTATATTCTGATTTGTTCTTTAGCAATTGAGATTCTCAAGCATAATGCTAGATAGTCTACATCTAAAGTACATGTGCCTGGGTTCCCTTTTAAACTTAGTTCCTACCTCTGATGTAAATTGGCCAAGGCAAGTAACTTATTTTTCTTCAGAAAGGGTTAGTCTAAAGAGCAAATGAGATATAACATAATGCACTTTGTTCCAACACAGTAATCAAGAAATATGTGCAATCCTTGTTATTAAACATAAACAATATATTATAGTTTTATTTTATGTTTAAAAGTTATCTATTATTTCTTTTAGACCCCCATATAAATTAAATTAATTCATTGAGTTATTTTTATAGTAAATTTGATAATTTTATAATAACTTTTATCAGTAAATGAAACATAAATTTATGTTTTTTAGTGTACTGGTGTAGAAAAACTGTAGTTTAAATCTACATAATGCTTTTTTTCTTGTTTTTTTTATTTCTTGGTTATTTAATCTGTTCTTATTTTTCTACTCTATGAAAATTCACTAATTTTGGGGGGAAAATATCAAATTGTTTTTCTCCAATTAGGCAGTACTAATCCTATAAGACTGTAACCATTCTTGAGCAGAATAAAATTGCAATTCTATAATACTAAATGCTATTATGATCTTATAAATCTATTTAAATCTTGTTTTTAACTGCCATATTTACTTTTTTGTTCTGTTATAAACCATTTAATTTTTGTTTTACATGTTTATCAGTTTAAGGATACACTTACTTGTTTTCTAAAACTTTTATTTTTTCATTTATCTTCTCCTCTTGGTGCCCTGATTAATGGTGTACTCCTTGGTAATTTGTATTGTGATTCCAAAATTCCCTGTTTTTTTCCTACAGGATATCATGCTGTCCTATGTTTCTAAAATAAAAGTTTCAGTATATTTGAGTCTTTAGTAATGTTTTAAGTGTGTATTTTTGATGTTGTAAAATAGAAGTACTAATTGGAGATATAAATGGACTTCTGTTGATCTTTGCAATATTTTCTACGAATGAAATAATTTAGTGAAGTTTACTAATTCAGTTGAAGTGAAAACCATGAATCAGTCATAAAAACTATATATTATGTAATCTTTGCAATAAATGCACTGACCAACTTCAAGGTTAAAAAAAAAGAATCAGATACGGTGGTGCATTTGTTTAGAAATGCGTAGGATGTGTTCGATCAATCAATCAATACCTAATTACTAGTCTGCAGCCTTCTCTGCTCAAATGCTCAGGCTTTCACAGAGATGAACCACCTGCTGTGTGACCTCATGTGTTCCTTCTGTCAACACTCTTAAAGGGACTGCTCAGAACCTGGCAATAACTCCATTATTCTAAGAGAAATAATTTTCCAAGAGACTTATTTCCACACATGTCCAAGAAAATATACAAAGCCAAAGATATTCATGAGTAAATACATGTACAAGGTTAAAAATATCCTAATCTAAATATAGTAAGTGAAATGCAGTTGTTTAAAAGCATTTCCTTCTTACTATAATTAATGGAGAAATTTATGGATATTAGTTATAATGTGCACTTCTATGATTATAAACTACTTATGTAGGCAGTTGATGGGTTGAAAACTAGTTCTATTATATACTGCCTCAGTGTGATAGTTACAAGAACTAATAAATCTCAGTGGTCCTCTTGGTGATTCTACCAAAATACAATTTAAAAAAATTAAGATTGTATATTATGTTATTTATGTGCTGTCACCTGTAACAAGAAAGGTCAAATTCTGAGCTCTGAGTAAAACGCAAGTGTTCATAGTTTATGAACTTTAAACAAGATAAATATGTGCCCAGAACATTTAATTACAAGAAAGCATTTTCCTTTTCTTTGAAATTCCAAAATATGTGAGTGCTTCATCCAAATCATTTTTGGGGTTGGGGGGATAAAAGAATGCATCATAGGAACATTTTTCTCTTCAAATATTTTTTTAAATTTTATCCAATTAATATTATAAAGATACATTATATTCAAAAATTGTGAATTTGAATATAGTTCATGTAGATCTTATATTCGAATCTCAGCAAAACTATTTTTTTCAAGGAAACTGTTTCTAATGTTAAAAGTTGCCCTAAAAAGTAAGCTGCATTCTGATTGATAAATGATAAACTGACATTCAATATCACTGCTCCATGTTATATCTTCAAAATACCATCTGTTTCTGCATTTCATTTAACTTTTAATCTATTTTATGTACATGTCCTTTACTACTGGGAGAAGTTTGTCCTTCTTAATAGTGATTACAATTTTTATAATATGACTTTTGTCATTAATTGCTTCAAATATTTATTGGATTACATTGATTTGGTTTTCTAATGTTAGTTTTTTTTTTTTCAGTCATATAACATCATTTTCAGTTCAGTCCATTGCAGCCTGCTTGATGCATGCTGTGTCCTTTCACTAGAAAGTCTGCAGAGTCAGGCATTATTGAGAGCAATAATGGAAATACTCCCTGAATTTTTATTCTGTTTAGTAGGGCAATGATTACATGGCAAGTTACCTCTGAATATCCACTTGTGGTGCAGATTGTTCCCTAAGAGCATATTGCTTGTTTTGTTGTTGTTTTATTTTACTTTTTTAGTGAAGAGAGAGTTAACCAAACACAGCATTTAAGTACTTGCAGGTAATGAGGAAACTGCTTTTTTGCTGCTTTGAGATTTTATATCTCAGAGTGTGAACTGAAGTGGAGATTGAATTCCTCAGCTTCCATCCACTACAGTTTTCAGGATCCTCAGATTTCAATATCATGTCAGTTTGGTCGTACACAGTGAAATGAGCTCTATCTGCTCCCTGCCTTGATTAATTTTAAAATTTATATGTAATGGGTAGATCTTTTATTGGAGCAGACCTACAAAACTCTGCCAGCCCTATAAGCCGATGTATCAAGGTAAACTCCTCCTCTGAACTACTACTATACTATAAATACCTACAATCATTTTTTTAAGCTAAAAAGAGTGCTTGCCTATTCCAGGGCATGCTAATCTAGAACTGTCTTCCTCTACCTCTTAACTGTTTTTATTTATTTATTTATTTATTTAATTGTGTTTCATGTGTACATATCTCCCCATTGCCCCCCACCCCTCCCAGGCATACCCCAAGCCCCCAATGTCTGTGTTCATTGGTTATGCTTATATGCATGCATACAAGTCCTTTCGTTGATCTCTTATCTATCTCTTATCTGTTTTTAGTTATCAGTTATTATGGTATATAATTAATATTTTAAAGGGAGTCTGTGGTCATATGAAGATAATGTTTCTGCTTATGGTAGCAACTACTTTTATAGAACATGCAAATATGTATGTGTATTAGAATGGCTTGAACTTCTTTAATACAGTGTCTTAGATTCTTTGGACTGATATTAACAAAATATCTAAGATTACATAGCTTATAGGCAATAGAAACTTATTTCTAATAATTCTGGAGGCTACAAAGTCCAAGATCAGGGCAACTTCATGGTTGGATGAGGGCCTTTTGTCTGGTTCATAGCTGCCATCTTTTCAATGTATTTTTACATGGTTGAAGGAACTAAGGAGTTCTGTGGATCTCTTCTCTAATTCTATCCTTAAGGTCCCCACTCTCATGACCAAATCGCCACCAAAAAACCTCACCTCTAATACTATCACATTGAGTGGTAGGGTTACATGTGAATATTGGGGGGTTACTAATTTTAGAACAATAGCAATAGGCATATTTTTTATAAGGTTATTTACATATTATAGACTAGTGGCCCCATGAGTGAAATTTGTGCATGGGAGGTGTGTGTGTGTGTCCCTAAGCCTGGCCTGCACCCTCTCCAATCTTGGACCCATCGAAAAATGTCTGTCTACTAGTTTACCTCCTAACTGCTCACCTGCCTCCCTGCTTAATCACCCCTAACCACACTGCCTGCCAGCCTGCTTGCCCTGAAATGACCACCCCACCCGCCAGCCTTCTCACCCCTAACTGCCCCCCTTGTCTGCTTGCCCCCAATTGCTTTCCTTGCTGGCATTATTGCCCCCAACTGCTCTCTTACTGGCCTGATCACCCCCAACTGTCCTCCCCTTCTGGCCTGATCACCCCTAACCACCTCTGCCTTAGCCCTGCCACAATGGCTTTGTCCAAAAGGATGTGAAAACCTCCTGGTCTAATTAGCATATTACCCTTTTATTAATATAGATAAACACGTATATATGTACCAAGGTAAACTCCTCCTCTATACCAAGGTAAACTATAAAATAGTTTATACATATTTTATATACATAAAAATCTATGAGGACATGAGGGGGGTGTGGGCAATGGGGTCATAAAGACACATATGAAATATCTTAATTAATCAATCAATCAAATACTGGAAAAAAACATTTATATATTTTTATGCAGACATACATTTATGTGTATATGTATAAATAATACATGTGTAAATATATATATATATATGTGTGTGTGTGTGTGTGTGTAAATAAATATATATGTGTGTGTGTGTGTGTATGTGTGTGTGTGTGTGTGTGTATATATATATATATATATATATATATATATATATATAGTAAAGGCCTGATGCAGGGATTCATGCACTGATGGGGGGCGTGGCCTGTGGGGATTGGCTCTCTGTGGGAGTGCCACTCATCCTTGTCAGCTGAGCATTTATGGACCCAGCCTCTGAGCAGCTGCTTCTGCTATGGGAGCACCACTCATCCTAGTCAGCCAAGCAGCGCTTCCACTGTGGTAGAACACTGACCACAAGGGGGCAACTCCTGTGTGGTCAGTGCATGTCATACTGACTTGTCAACCAGTTGTTTTGGTCATTCCACTGTTCAGTCACTGGGATTTTATATATCTGTAGATGCCTTGATAGAATGCCAGAATCTGTATTGTGTGTATGTATACATGCACATGCAAGCATGCACTCTTGTATATAATTAATCTGCTTGTTGAAAGGTGTGTGAATAAATAAAGATTGTATTTTTTATCATTACTGTTTGTACACCAAATATAATTTTATCTTCTTCTGCTATTACTCTTCGTGCACCAAATATAATTTTCTCTCATCAACTGTAAAACTTTTATCTTTATTCATAAATATATTTCTCTGAACTATAAATATAACATGCTTCCTATTGGTATAAAACTGAAGACATGATATTTAAGTATTGAATACTCAAATAAACTCTTCTTTTAAAGATGGTGATTTAATGGCCTCTTTTTGTATTTGCTGTCAGTCAATTTAATGTTCCACTAATTAAAATAAAATATATTCCTAAATATAATTGTCGATCCTGATATATTTAATGCTTGCTCACTCCCATGCCTCTCTCCTAATGGCAGTCATCTGCATGTCATCAGGATTAGGCAGAGAAGACACATCTGTAATCTGAATTTTGTTTCAAATATGAGTTCTCTCTTTTTTAAAAAAATATATCTTTATTATTGAAAGTATTAGAGATATTTCTTTTATTTTTCCCATTGACCCCCTTGACCCTGCACCTATCCCTCCCAGGGTTTCACCTCTCAATCGCCTGTGTCCTTGGGCTTTGAGCTCTTATTCGAATTTTGTCACTCAAAGGCTTTTTAACTAATATTTCATTTGGATGATAGAAGTTGATTTAACACTTCATAGGGTCATATTTCTGGATATCCTCCATTTCTGGAATTTCTGCTTGAAGATTACTTAATTATTCCTTTGCTCATCTCCTTCATATAACATCCTGCTAAAAGCAGCTAATAGGATACAACACAAACTATTAGCCTGACTCTTTCTTGTGACTTCACCTGACACATCAGACATAGTTGCACAAGAATCTTGCCTCAAGTAATCCCAAACAACTGTTTAGCAAATGTTTTTTCCACAGCAAACCAAAGCTCTCTACTCTTCTTACCCTTTGGTCTCTGTTGCCTTACTGTGTGTCATTTTACTATATTCCAAGGACACGTATTTAATGTAGATTTGATGCCAGCACTTTTATATTTAATAACATAGTTTTGTATTAGGACAGAGTACTTGTAACATACAACTCCAAAATAAAAGTGATTTAAAGCAATAAATATATATTCCTGTCATAATGATTCAAGGAATGTTTTACAGGTAGCTTCCCAACCATTAATTCAGGAAGAAATCCTCCAATATTCTCTAGAACCTCCAATACCTCTTTCTCTCTCTCCCTGCAAGAGAGTGAGGACACTATGAGAAAGATTTGTATGGGGCACACTTAGGAAGTGCACCTACCTCTCGGACATGCATTCTGTTGGTCAGAACTCAGAGAGGTGGCCATGACTCCCAGTGAAGTGTTCTACAATGTGTAGTTCAGCTATAACTAAGGAAAAAGGAAAACTACACAGATGTTGGTGAACATAGACTCTTCTGCAGATTTTCTAAGAATAAGTGGCCCTAAGAGGCCACATTCTCTACACTATCTTAGTGCCAGCTGGGAATATAGTATCACCATAGCTCATAAAAGGGGACTATATTGTAAAGTGCTATGATTATTACAGTGAACACAATTTGACATTATTTTTAATAAAACTTATAGTTGGAAAATCATTAGAAATTAAATCTTAAGTTGTATGCAATATTTCAGGCTACATGATCATATCATCACCTGCTCTGCCTATATGTTTAGTTCTCCTGGCCAGCTTATTTAACTTTATTTTGCAAACTCTTAATAAACCAGCGTTTTATAGAGTATGGCTGCTGAGACAACAAAGGTCTGTGTGCAGAGAGTGGCATTATACTTATCCTATATAATAAAGATGTAATATGCAAATTGACCATCACTCTAACACACAAGATGGCCACCACAAGATGGCTGGCAGGTGAGGGCAGTTGGGAGGGACCAAGCCTGAAAGGGAGGGCAGTTAGGGGTGACCAGGACACTAGGAGAGGGAAGTTAGGGGCAACAAGAATGGCAAGGGAGAGCATTTAGGGGTGACTGGGCTGGCAGGGGAGGGCAGTTGGGGGTGACTAGGCCTGCAGGGGAGGACAGTTAGGGATAATCAGGCCAGCAGGGGAGCAGTTAGGCATTGATCAGGCAGGCAGGCAGATGCTGTTAGGGGTGATAAGGTAAGCAGGCAGGTAAGAAAATAGGAGCAAGTGGTCCCAGATTTGAGAGTGATATCTAACTCAGAATAGGCCTGATCCTTAGAATCAGCCATGAACGGGCAGTTGGACATCCCTCAAGGGGTCCCAGATTGGAGAGGGTGCAGGCTGGGCTCAGGGACACCCCGACCCACCCCTGTGCATGAATTTTGTGCATCTGGCTTCTAGTATTCTATATAATCACTCATGAATAATATGTAACATACAAGCCTAGCTTTCCAAAATATTCATCTAAATATTCTCATAAGATATTATCAAGTTATTATATATGTGTACTATCTAATATAATAGAGTTGATATGCAAATTGACCCTCACACCATCACAAGATGGCTGCACCCACAACAGAGGTGGGGTTACCATAACAATCCTTAATGAGTGATCAGCAGGGACCTGAGGCTTTGTGGAACTAGGCTGGGGTAGGGGACCTGAGGCTGCACACTCTGCCCTGTGAAACTTGATGGGGGGCCTCAGTCCACATCCCCTGCTTGGCACAACTTGACAGAGAACCTCAGGCTGCACCCTTTTCCCTGGTGCCAGACTAGGGGACCTCAATCCATGCTCCCTGCCCAATTAGGCTTGACGGGGGACCTCAAGGCATGACCCGCTTCAGTGCCAGAGCAGAGGACTGAAGCTGCGCCTCCTGCCAGGCGGGACTTCATGGGAGTGGGACCGGCTGGGTCTGAATCTTGCCCAGTGAGGGTGGGGCCATCCAGGCCTGGGTCTCACACAATTTTGAGGTTTGTGCAAGTGGGCAGGGACTTGATTCTAGGTCCTGCGGCATGCCCCAGACTCTGGCAAGAGAAACATTTTTATATACATTTTACTAATTTTTTTTCATCTCTGACACTTCTATTATAGTGAAAGGACAAATAGCAATATTAAATTATTTCCTCTAATTAATTCCTTTTTAATATGCATGAATTTTGTGCACTGGGCCACTAGTATATTATATAAATTAATTCAGTCTTTTCCAAGTGAAAATGTCTTAATTTATCCCTAACATTGTATCCAGAATATAACAAAAACTCATAAAATGCCATTTAAACATGCAAGTTTAGGGATATATGCCTAAAAGTATTCTATTGTGAAGCACCAACTCAGAACTCACCAGCCACAGGGTTCTCATCCTTTTCTAAGTCACTGAAGTCTCAGGACCATTTGGGAGACTATTATATTACTATTTTAAAAGTCATTTATATATATCAGAATTTTCACATTCAATTTCCTATTGAGAGGTAAGTCATATATGTAGTTATAAATAAATGGAAAGCAGTAAAAATAGGAGGCTGTGGAAGAGGTGAGCAGTGACAAGTGAAGGTTTTAAGAAGTTAGGAAATATTGCTGCTCTGAGACATCTGTGTGAATTGTCCTGATCCCAAATTGTTAGCCAGGGCATAATTTTGAAAATGTAGTGGAAATTGGTTTTATATTGCAGTATGCAAAATTTGGTTTTTAGCTTCTTTAATCTTAGACTCCATGCTATAGGCAGAATGGCCTTTCTGAAGCAGGGTCACACTTTGATTCTATATTCTTTTATATTCCCAGTCATGTAATTTGGGATGAAGTTTTCTCTTTCTTGATATACTTCACTTTATCAAGAATAGGCAAAAATTCTACTATCTTTCCCTAAGTATACTAAGTTCCTCCAAACTTTTTATTATTTTAGAGAAATTTCATAATTCTCACTCCACAATACTAGTAATTTTGCCATTTCTATCCCAGAGTATAAGTGACTTACCACCCTGTAGACAAAACTACACAATATACCTTTCCGCTGAGAGGTTATCTGTTGTCCTATTCTGACTATAGTTTAATGTCTTGCTAGAAGCAACTTCAGTTTCATGGAATAGAGTTATTTCTATTCAGGGTCATTCAAAGGTGAGGAATTATTGAAAATGTACAGTATGCTTATTATTAGGAAATAATAAAAATGGACCTTCTGTGCAACAAAACATTGTAGAAAGTGGAGCAGGGAGACTATTGAGGCTGTGAAATCCTCTCTGTCCCTCTCTGGGTTCGGGTGGTGAGTTTCTTTTTCTCTACCTGTTTTCTCCTTTCATTCTTCTTTCAACAGACTGAATCTATAAACTTCAGCTTTTATTGCATATGGTCAAACATACTTTCCTTTTTTTCATAATAAGGCAACTCTCAATTAAAATAATGATCTTACAAGTATATTTTCCTCTATGTATTTTTGAATTATATATCTGTTATTAAGAAATCCAGGACTCTAAAGTCAAAATTTCAAATTATATGCATAAAAATACATTGTTCTGACACAATCGTTTTAGCATATTCATGTTTGTAGGTAGGCTGCTATGGGTCATGTGTTCAAATGTGATCCAGTTATCTGTATCTAAAGGGTGAAGGAAACTGCTCAAAAGTGAATACCAATCATGCACTATAATCACACTTCATGCCAGAGTTAATTAACTTTTAGCTTTCGAATTGCTTTGTAAAATATTATCACAAACTAGTTGACTTAAAACAACACAAATTTATAACCTCACAGTTTTATACTTCAGAAGTTCAAGTTGCACTCAGGAATATTTCTGCTCAATATTTCATAAAGCTGAAATATGAATGTGGGTTAACTATATTCCCAATTGGAACTGTGGGTCTTTCCTAAGAACACATAGATTTTTGGCAGATTATTCAAAATTAGCTCCACTTTGTCCCTTTCTGAATTTTTATATGATTAATGATTTATTATTTCATATTCTTTGCCTCTCAAACCCATGTTTTAGTGAAAAGTAGTTTAACCAGATTAAGTCGGATCAAAACAGATCAATTTTGAATAAATGATGTATGTGAAGAAGCAATGATGTAAGTAGTAATACAAATTTGAACATAGTTTTTTACAGAGAGGAAGAGAGAGAGATAGAAAGTCAGAAACATCAATGAGAGAGAGACATCGATCAGCTGCCTCCTGCACGCCCCACAGTGGAGATGTGCCTGCAAGCAAGGTACATGCCCCCAACTGGAACCGAACCTGGGACCTCCCAGTCCGCAAGCCAAGCCGACGCTCTATCCACTGAGCCAAACCGGTCTCGGCTGAACATAGTTTTTTAAACTCCACGTTATTTAACTTACAAAAAACATTAAAACTATTTTCTATGTGCAATTTTTGATTATGTAATTTTTGTTTTAGTTTATTTTTTAATAATTACTGTACCTATAAATCTTCATTCTGGCTTTAAAATATTAACTTGATATTGCAATTTTCTATTTTGTGTAGCCTCCCTTTTAGAAATATCCTCAAAAAGAATTAACAATGAGAGGGATGAGAGGATGATGGCAGCTGGCAGGACGGAGGTGAGGGAGAAGAAGTGAGTGAGGGGACAAAAAGAGAGTGTGTGGAAGTGTGTGGTGATTGAGCGAGGGACAGTTTAATCTCACTGGAGCAGTGGGGGCTGGCAGTCCAGGCTCTCTGTGACAGGGAGAGACTGCCACCGCGGCTTTCACTCCCCAGACTGTGGAACTCGGGAACAGAGCCCATGCCATCTTCAAGGGAAACAGGGCCTTTCTTTGGGAACTCACCAACACCGCCAGCTAGATGGGCATTGGAGATGCCCTGCAACCCAACAGCCACTCCAGCCAGAGTCCCGCAGACCCGTGGACCCAACATCCCTGTGGACCCTGCATACCCTCGGACCTAGGGACCTCCACCTCCAAAGTAGTGAGTGCAACCTCCCTTTCCCCAGCAACAACAGTGCGGCTGAGGCAGCAGCCACACAGGGGTCCAGGCTTGAGATCTCGCCAGTCACTGGCATGCACCTTGTGCAGCAGGCCTTCACACCGGTTACCGGACACCCTAGTCCCTGTGTTTGCACTTCGGGGTGGCCCGGCTATGATTTCAGCTGTGGTTACACACTAGGTTCCCCTTCCCCTCCCCCTGCCCTCAGAACTCAGGGGTCAACGTGTTCCTGTGCACATCCTCGTTCCTGTGCAAGTCCGCCATGGGCCTTCGAGCAAGCTTGCTGTCACCCTAATTCCTGCGTTTTTGCCTCAGGGCTGCCCTTTCTGTGGCTCCCTAGACTCTGTGTTTGTGTGTTATAGTCGCGCTGTCTGTGGCACACCCTACTATCTGGTTTGTGGAGCTCCCTAGTCACCGGTGTTTTCGGTGCACCCTCGAGGCCGTCACCCAAGCCAATAATGCAAGAAATGCTAAAGGGACTGCTGTAAAAAGAAGAAAGAAAAAGGCAAAAAAAAAAAAAAAAAAAAAAAGAAAAAAAAAAAAAAAAAAAAAAAAAAAAACACTAAGGAAAATATGACAACAAACATGAACTTGTCAATAATACCATTAAACATAAATGGGTTAAATGCACCAATCAAAAGACATAGGGTAGCTGAATGGTTAAGAAAACAGGATCCATACATTTGCTATCTACAAGATACACACCTCAGAGAAAAGTATTCACACAGACTGAGACTGAAGGGATAGAAAAACATTTTTCAGGCAAATAGAAATGAGAAAAAAGCTGGGGTAGCAATACTTACATCTGATAAAATAGACCTCAAAGTAAAGGCTATGACAAGAGATAAGGAAGGCCACTACATAATACTAAAAGGAGCAATTCATCAAGATATAACTCTGGTAAACATATATGTACCTAATACAGGAGCCCTTAAGTACATAAAAAAACTCCTGGAGGATATCAAGGGAGAGATTGACAGCAATACAATCATAGTAGGGGATTTTAATACACCACTGACATCTAAGGATTTATTTAGAAATGCAATTCTAAATAACTCACTAGATCAGATGAATCTAATTGCCATCTTCAGAGCATTTCACCCCAAAGCTACAGAATACACATTCTTCTCAAGTGCACATGGGACATTCTCAAAAATAGACCACATATTGGGTCATAAGCAAAGTCTCCCCAAATTCAAAAAGACTGAAATCATATCAAGCATTTTCTCAGACCACAATGGCATAAGATTAGAAATAAAACTATAATAAAAACATTCCAAAAAATTCAAACACTTGGAAGTTGAATAGCATGTTATTAAACAATGATTAGGTTATAAATGAGATAAAAGAAGAAATTAAAAATTTACTGGAGACTAATGACAATAAAAACACAACAATGCAAATGTTATGGGACACTATTAAAGCAGTGCTAAGAGGGAAGTTTTAGCTCTACCTCAAAAAACAAGAATAAATGGTAATGAATCACCTAACTCAACAACTCAAAGAATTAGAAAAAGAACAACAAGAAAACACCACTGTGAGCAGAATGAAGGAAATAATAAAGATCAGAGCAGAAATGAATGACATAGAGACAAAAAAATGATACAAAAAATCAACAAAACAAAGAGCTGGTTCTTCGAAAGAATAAATGAGATTGATGAACCTCTAGCCAGACTCATCAAGAAGCAAAGAAAGAGGACCCAAATCAGAAGTGAGAGAGGGGAAATAACTACAGACCCCACAGAAATACAAAGGATTGTTAAAAACTATTATGAATAACTTTATTCTAACAAATTTCACAACCTAGAGGAAATGGACAGATCCCTAGAAAAACACAACCTTCCAAAACTCACACAGGAAGATTCTAAAAATCTCAACACACTGATAACTAAGGAAGAAATTGAAGCAGTCATCAAAAAGCGTCCAGCAAACAAAAGCCCAGGGCCAAACGGCTTCACGGGAATTTTACCAAACATTCATAGAAGAAGTAAAACCCATTCTTCTCAGACTATTCCAGTAAATTCAAGAGGAAGGAACACTTCCAAACTCCTTCTGTGAAGCCAGCATCACCCTAATAACAAAACCTGATAAAGATAACACAATGAAAGAGAATTACAGATCAATATCCCTCATGAACATAGATGCCAAAATCCTCAACAAAATACTAGCAAATCAAATCCAGCAGTATGTCAAAAAGATCATACACCATGACCAAGTAGGATTTATCCCAGAAATGCAAGGGTAGTACAATATCCACAAATCATTAAATGTGATACATCACATAAACAAATTGAGAGATAAAAATCACATAGTCATATCAATTGATGCAGAAAAAGCATTCAACAAAATCCAACACCCTTTCTTAATAAAAACTCTCATCAAGGTTGGAATAGAAGGATCATACCTCAACATAATAAAAGCCATACATGACAAACCCACAACCAACATCATACTCAATGGGCAAAAACTAAAACCATTTCCCCTAAGAACAGGAACAAGACAGGGATGCCCACTCTCACCACTTCTATTTAACATAGTGCTGGAAGTATTAGCCATTTCTATCTGACAAGAAAAAGAAATAAAAGCATCCAAATAGGAAAATAAGAAGTAAAACTGTCCTTATTTGCAGGTGATATGATACTGTACATAGAAAACCCTAAACACTTCATCAAAAAATTATTAGACTTAATAAATGAATTCAGAAATGTAGCAGGATACAAAATTAACACCAACAAATCTTTGGCATTTATATATACCAACAATAAACTTCCAGAAAGAGAGACTAAAACAGCAATCCCATTTACCATCGCACCAAAAAAAATTAAAATACCTAGGAATAAACTTAACTAAGGAGGTAAAAGACCTATACGCAGAAAACTACACAACTCTAAAAAAGAGACAGAGAAAGACATAAACAAATGGAAGAACATACCATGTTCATGGGTTGGAAAAATCAATATCATCAAAATGTCCATTCTACCCAAAGCAATTTATAAATTAAACACAATCCCCATGAAAATACTAAAGGCATACTTCACAGACCTAGAACGAACTTTACAAAAATTCATTTGGAATAAAAAAAAGACCCCAAATAACTGCAGCAATCCTTAGAAGGAAGAACAAAATAGGTGGGATCTCAATGCCAGATTTTAAGCTGTATTATAAAGCCACTGTTCTCAAAACTACCTGGTACTGGTGTAAGAACAGACACATAGATCAATGGAATAGGATAGAGAACCCATAAATCGACCCGAACCACTATGCTCAATTAATATTTGACAAAGGAGGCATGGACATACAATGGAGTCAAGACAGTTTCTTCAACAAATGGTGTTGGGAAAATTGGACAGAAATATGCAAAAAAAATGAAACTAGACCACCAACTTACACCATATACAAAAATAAACTCAAAATGGATAAAGGACTTAAACTTAAGACGGGAAACCATAAAAATACTTGATGAATCCACAGGCAGCAAAATCTCCGACATATGAGGAAGGAACTTCTTCACGGACACAGCTCCTCAGGCAATAGAAACTAAATAAAAAATAAACAAATGGGAGTACTTCAAAAAAAAAAAAAAAACTTTTGCATAGCAAAGGAAACCATCAACAAAACAACAAGAAAGGCCACTGCATGGGAGAACATATTTGCCAATGATCTCAATGATAAGGGTTTAATCTCCAACATTTAGAGGGAACTCATACAATTTCACAAAAAGAAGATAAACAACCCAATCAAAAAATGGGCAACTGATCTAAATAGGCACTTCTCAAAAGAAGACAGATGGAAGACAAAGAGACACATGAAAACCTGCTCAAAGTCACTAGTCATCAGAGAGATGCAAATCAAAACAATAATGCGGTACCATCTCACACCTGTCAGAATGGCTATCATCAACAAATCAACTAAGGACAAGTGTTGGCGAGGATGTGGAGAAAAAGGAACCCTCATGCACTGCTGGTAGGAATGCAGACTGGTACAGCCACTGTGGAGAACAGTATGGAGTCTCCTCAAAAAACTAAAAATGGAACTTCCATTTGATCCAGTGATCCCACTACTAGGAATATATCCCAAGAAACTAGAAACTCCCATCAGAAAGGATATATGCACACCAATGTTCATAGCAGAACAATTCACCATAGCCAAGATATGGAAACAGCCTAAGTGCCCATCGACAGATGATTGGATTAAAAATTGTGGTACATCTACACAATGGAATTCTATGCTGCAGTAAAAAAGGAGCTCATACCATTTGCAACAATATGGATGGAGATGGAGAGCCTTATGCTTAGTGAAATAAGCCAGGCAGAGAAAGACAAATATCACATGATCTCAGTCATCTGTGGAATGTAATGAATGACATAGACTGATAATCAAGATCAGATCTAGAGAATGAGAAACATCCATCAAAGCATCAAACCTCAGGTAAGCTGGAGGTTGGTGGGAATAAGGGGGAGAGATCAACAGAGGGACCTCCGTACATGTGTATGAGCATAAGCATTGGGCACAGACAATGGGGAAGGTATGGCAGAAGAGGGAATTCATACAGTGTTCTCCATAACCTTAAGATAAATTACTTCATGAGACAAAGATTTAAATGAAACTTTGTAACATGAAAATCATTTTGGAAGGAAATAAAGAGAAGTTTCCTTTAAACGTCATAAGGAGCGGAATTGAAAGTCAATACATTTGGCCTCGTGAGCTAAGTAAGGTAAGTAATCTGTGTTTTTACCTCCCTGAAATAGTTTATATAAAGTTACAAAAAGAAATTGTCAGCCCATTTGAAATTAAATTGACATGGCCCAGAGCAAAGAATATCCTTACATGATATTTTCCTACAATATCTTTTAATTTTTGATATTTCACAACAACATATTGTACAACCACCCCAAACAAACGTACAAACTAATTCTTTGAATGTTTAGCAGCAGTTTAAAAAGAGGACATAAAAGGATTTAATTCCTTTGAGAAAGAATTGAGGCACTGGGAAGGCACTTGAGTATTCTATACTGGCCCTCTTTCCTCTTTTGCCAAGAGGGACCCTCTTCTCACAATCCAATGGCCCTCAGCTGTAGCGTGAGCTCTCTATTCATCCTGAGGTTGAAGCCTCGAGGTGGCTGGTATAATGAATCTGTCTCTTGCCAAATGGTGTGAGCTGGGCCCTCCCTGGAGAAAGAACCTGAATTCCCCAGGTAAGTGAAAAGTGTCAGGGCCCCGCCAACAGACAAGGGGATCCCCAAAGCAGGTGCTGGGCGTGGGGACCACGGGGGGGCATAGGCTACCATGGAGACAGAAGTGAACCTCACAGCACCCTGCTTGGCCCCTGAGGATGACTGGTTAGCCAGAGATGGGTAAGATTCCTCAGGGAAGGAACAACCTAAGACAGGCACAATCGCAGAGGGGCCATCAGGAGAGAACTTGAGGATCAACAGAGGTGGGGCACAGACCCTCACCCCCTCCAACCTTACAGGGGTCTGAACCTTCACCCCTTCTGAGGGCAGTCTCCTGCCCCCATGGCTACCTCGCTTCCCATGCTCAGCACAAACCGGGACCCAGGTAACAGACAGAGACTTGGCCCAGCTCAGATCAGGATCCAGGTAACAGACAGAAACATGCCAACAGCAGCTGCCCTGTATCTAAATTCAGCCCAGCACTAGGAATGCTCAGTGCCTACTCAATGCAAATAAACCTTTCCACTAATATTTACAAGGTAATCTAAGATTGTTGGTAGAGTATTAAATTTGACATAAAAGTTATCAAGCTTTCAGATTAATTTAAGTTGGCGAACTGAAATAAGCCAACACCCAAGAAAATTTAAGTGTACTGGACAAAAAGCTGTTTCTAACGTATTAATTAAAATTTCTATTGATATCCCATCTCATGGTATAATTGTTTAATATGTAATGAACAGAAAGCAGGCATATTTGTGTGAAAAAAGTTAAAATTTAAAGTTATCAAGATTGCATTAAAAAAATTTACCAAATTCTCCATCAATCATAAAAAAGTATGGGGGGGGAGTAGGATAATAACATATAAGGAAAAATATCTGGTAAGTAAAATACATTTAGAAAATTTTCACTTTAGAAAATTAATTTTAATTTTTAATGCTAACAACAAGACACCCATGAAAAACACACATGTGTCAAAATAAGCCAAAGGAAAAGCGGATAGGCAAAATTAAAAGGACCCCAAGTCAATTTTATAGAAAAGATTCCTGTGTTAACTCTTGGTCAAGAATATGTTTACATACTTTCAGAAATCAATTCCAAGACCAAGTGGACTCCTGCAACAGAGAGGGACTGAGAGGTGTGCTCCAAACACAAAGACAAGAGGAGAAACAGTCCAGAGATGGAAGATACTGATGATGCCTTACCATGTGAGCAGTTAGCAGCTGACCATCGCTACAGCATCGCCACCATCTGTCCAGTATCCAGATACCATTGATGACATGTACACATAAGGAACTGTCTGACATTGAGACTGGGACTCAAAGCTATTGGACATTGAAACTGAGACTCAATCATTTTTCTTTTGCTCTGGTGGGTTTATTGCTAGCCTATAGGGGTAAGATGTTTTTAAAGACAAGAAACAGGGGGTGGCCGAAACCGGTTTGGCTCAGTGGATAGAGTGTCGGCTTGCGAACTGAAAGGTCCCAGGTTTGATTCCGGTTGGGGGCATGTACCTTGCTTGCAGGCACATCTCCACTGTGGGGAATGCAGGAGGCGGCTGATCTATGTCTCTCTCTCTCATCGATGTTTCTGACTTTCTATCTCTCTCCCTTCCTCTCTGTAAAAAATCAATAAAATATATTAAAATAAAAGAAAAATTAAAAAAAAAAAAAGAAACAGGGGGTGGAGGGGAGGAAGCAGATGCAGAGGCAAAGAAGCAATGTACTGACTGTCCTGCTATGGTGGGAAGGCAGGGAAAGTTTGGGAGGAGGGGCCTCTAGGAGATCAATGGAAGGACTTGTATGCATGTGTATGTGGGGATAGTTAGTGGAGACAGGGCAATGAGGGAAGGCGGGGGCGGGGGGACGCGGAATGGGTGAGGGCGTATTCTGGGGGGTGGGGAGGGCAACAGGGGGAAAAATAATAAATAAATAAATAAATAAACAAACAAACAAATAATAAATAAATAAATAAATAAATAAATATAGATCTAGTGGCAGAGAAACAGTGAACAGACCATGAAACCTCAGAGTAAATGCAAGGAGGTAGGGGTGTGTGGGACAAGAGATCAATAAAAGACTTGTAAGTGTGGATATTAGCATAATCAGTGAAAATGGACACTGGGGCAGTACAGACTTGTCCTGGGTGTGAGTCGATGGGCTAAAAAGAAGACATATGTAATATTTTAAACAATAATAAAATAAGATAAAATAATATAAAAAAATTAACAATGACAAAACAATACAAACTATGGAAACTTTTCTATTAAACTATTATTTTCTTTCCTTTTAGCTTTTTTTTTTTTTGGTAAGGTTACAGGAATATTTTTAAAATAAAATACCTAATTTGTGAAAAAAAATAGGTCAAGGGACATTTTGAATTTTTAAATTAGACTATTAGGATATTTTGGTATAAAACTTTAACTTTTAAGCCTAAGTTAACAAGGAGTCCAAGTACTAACATTCATGAACAAGTTCCAGATCATGGCAACGAAGTCTTCTAAATGACATTATAATATAAAAGTCACAAATAATTGTTTTAATTCACTATAAAAGTAGCTACTGAATAAAAGTAACAAAGTTTAAGGATGTTCATTCCCTTTGGTCAAATAGTGTCCAAACAACTTTGGCAAATATAACTTTATTTATAAAACACACTAACAAACTTTTATTTAAAAAATTCCTTTATCATGAAGGTAATAGCTTTAATAACCTCTTGGTCTGACCAGAATATTGCTTGTAGGAGCTAGTATTTTGGGCTCCAGAATAGTTCTAAAACTCAATACAAAAGTGAACAAATTCTGAAATGATTTTAGTGACTTTTGCTTTTAATCTAAATGTTACCAAAATATAATCACTGACATCATATTGCTAAAAAGTATCCACTTTTGCTCACTGGAATCACATTGATGCTTTATATTCTTAGTTGACTTGTACTTGCAAAACACATTTCGAGAAATAAATCGATATTAGCATACAGATAGAATTGAATATTATGTCAATAGTGATTGACAAAGTTATGTTGCTGTTTGCCTCATTTCAGATTAGTTCTTTTTCTTTCTTGAAGGCAGAAAATGCAAAATAGCATTTCAATTTTCCAATCCATTTAAACAGAGAAGAAAGTAATAATCTAGAGGAAAATATTAAAAGGCTTTGAGGCTACGATATGATTGACATACAGCTAAAGTATGTTTCCATTGTAAAGTCAGGCCAGTATCAATAAAACTGTGTTGACTCATTTGTTATCCTCAGGCTCCCTTTGCCCACACATAATTGATTTTAAAGCTATGAGTACAAAAGGAAAAATAACACTCTGTTATGTCTATATGGAGTTCCACTGCCATAGCCCTATTGTTTTATTTGAAATGTGTTTGGAGGAAAATGAAAATGTTACCTAAAGCAAGTATAACTAATTTTTCTTAAGCATTTCTCATAATAGAAAATAAACTTTGAAGCTTTGTATATCATTTTTATATAGAAAAAGAATATTTATATATGTACATTTATAATGAAATGATAAATAACATATTATAAAAATGGAATGTTAGCCAAACACAGTTTTAGACATGAGAAAATGAATTATAAATATTTATAAAAAGGAGAATGGAAAAGAGGGTATAATTAAAGGGGAATGGAGATCTGACCTATATGTGGAAAATAAAAATAATCTGTGACTAAAACTGTTATATTGAAGAGGTTGCAGAAATTTAAACACAGAATAGTTTAAACAAAATATAATAACATGTATATATAATAACTGAGCTCCTATATATTTGGTGGAAGAAACAGATTTAAAAAAAATATGTCAAGTTTTCATTTAAAACACTATAAGTAAGTAATCTTTTATAATTTTGTTTTATTTCTGTGTTACCACAGGGCACTAGAATAGCCTTATCAGATCAAAGCACTTCTAAAATTACCTTCGTCAATATTTTTGTGTGGAAAAAGTGCAATATTATTAAAATTAATGTTTATTTATTATTCTTAATATACTGTGTTAAACATTAAAATAATGTATCACAAAATAAAGGCATTAAAGCAAAACACCCTGACTTACTCTCTCTTTTTTTCTTGCTACCATCACTTGGCATCCTGCACATTAGTAAGTTACTATAGAACCAGGCACCTCAAAGAAGTGACTAATGATAGCAGCCACTGTACTTGTCACATTTTGATCACCACCAGAAACTTGTCATCCATAATGTACATGAAATATTCATTGTTTCTTGATGATTTAGTATCCCAAACCCTATATTCCACAGTTTATATTTAGAAAACTATAACTGCCACTTCAGAAAAGATGCAATTATTTCACTTTTTAAAAATTATTATTAGTAAGCTTAAAAGTAACCTTACATTAAAAGCTATATTGTGTCATATTTTTCCTAAAGAGAAAATGGCATACTCACTTTCATGAAAATATTATAGTAGATAATACCAGCTTCCAACTAAAAAAAAATCAACTTCCTGCTTCAAATCATAAATGTATATGATGCATGAAGTTCTTTGTACATCAAATCCGGGTATAATACAAAATATAAAATCCATTTTGCTAATTTATGTTCTTATATTTCCATTGTCAGCATTTACCAAATGCCATCTTTAAATAGTTCAAAATGCCAAATCAATATAATTGTTTTACTTTATAATATGACTGGAAATTTTAATACAGACATTGACAAGAATATAAAATTATTTAAGTGAAAAAAGGCTCAAATATAAGGAAAAATTAAATGTTAAAATAGGTAGTGAGTATACTTGTTTATTTTTCTGCTTATTTTTTCTAAGTTGGCTTTGATGTCCTTGAAAAATATATTTTTTAAAAAGATAATATAAGAGGTATGTTAGTCTGATGAAAAGACAACAAATGCTTTATGTACAAGAAATTACATTATGTAATTCAAAGGAAAAAGATAATTAGCTTCACTACAACAAGGCAAAATAGCTATTATATAAGACTAGAGTCTCAGTGCCCAGAATTTGTGCATGGGGTAGGGGTTGTCCTTCAGCCCAGCTTGCTCCCTCTCCAATCTGGGACCCTAGGTGGATCTAGCCTAAACAAGCAGTCTGACATCCCTCTCACAACCCAGGACTGCTGGCTCCCAACTGCTCACCTGCCTGCCCTCCTGATTGCCCCTAACCACTTCTGCTTTCCAGCCTGATCAGTCACTAACCACTCCCCTGCCAGTCTGATTAATGCCTAACTGCTCCCTTGCCACCATGTTTGTCCCAACTGTCTGTCCCTGCAGGCCTGGTCATCCCTAAATGCCCTCCCTGTAGGCCTGGGTCCCTCCCAACTGCCCTCCCCTGCTGGCAATGTTATGCCCAGATTTCAAGATCCCCAAAGACCACCAGGGAACTGAGTACGATGCAAAAGCAGAGAGTCTTTATTCAGGCTTGGGCCTGGTCCCTCTGCCTCTACTGACACAGCAGCCACAGAATACCAGAGAGCCCTGAGCTTCAAGAGAACAAAGGATTCATATGGCTAGTCATGTGAGTGGGCTTAGGTGGATGAGGTGAGTGACAGAGATTGGTCAGTTCCAGGTCAGGGTTTTATTCCAGGGTTTTATGGCAGGGATTTACAGCAGGAACTTACAACAGAGAATGATTAACACATTCCTGGGTCTGAGCTATGCCCCACTACCTCCTAATTAGTCAAGGGTGGCGCACAAAGAGCATTCTACAGTGTAGCTGCATTCTTGGGGCTTATTGGTCTTCTTGGGTGGTGGTTTGGGAACCAGGACATTTCTAGCATTCTTGCGGTGTTTTCTAGAAGGGAGATCAGGTTGGGGACACAGCTTTACAAGATGGAGGATAGTCAGTCCCACTTTGTTCTTTCAGCCTGATTGCCCACAAGTGCCCTCCCTTGCAGGCCTGGTCCCTGCTATCTGCCCTTCCCTGCTGGCCGTCTTGTGGTGGCCATTTTGTCTCCACATGGGGGCAGGATCTTTGACCACATGGGGGCAGTCATCTTGTTTGTTGGAATGATGATAAGTCTGCATATTACTCTAATATTGGATAGGATAGAGGCCTGCTGCATGGGTGGGGGGCAGCTGGTTTTCCCTGAAGAATGTCCTGGATCTGGGGAAGTTTTCCCTTGGGGAATGGAGTGGCTGGGCGAGGGGCCTGTGGTGGTTTGAAGGCCAGCAACACTTCCTGATGACCCAAGCAGAGGCCCTGGTATCTGGGATTTATTTGTCTCCTACAATTGAAACTTTGTAGCCTGGAGTGGAGCCAAGCCTTCTGCTCACACAGCCATTGAAACTTTATTGCCTTAAGTGGAGGCCTAGGCTGGCCAGGGTTTGTGGAAAGCTTGGCTTCCTCCATCACCAGGGGCAACCCAAGCCTCCCTCCTGTTCTCTCTATGGCAGTAGCTATCTTGGTTGAGTTAATTTGCATACTCACTCTGATTGGCTGGTGGGTGTGACTTGTAAGTATAGCGGATTACCCTTTTATTAGATAGGACTAGAGGCTGATGCATAAAATTTGTGTAAGAGGCTTCCTCCCAGGCCTTCCTGCTGCTACTATGGCTAGGGGTCTTTGCCGCCTCTGCCTCAGATCTGGCCTGCTGCAGGTTTGTCTGGAAGTAAAGACTTTGGGAAGAACGTCGTCTGGTATAATTAGCACATCCCTCAGCCTGGCCTGCAGGGATCAGGCCAAAACCAGCTCCCTGACATCCCCTGAAGGGTTCCAGATTGCAAGAGGGTGGTTCTCGAGTAACACACTGAAGAATTGGGCTCCCTCCTCTCTAGATCTAGGTGGTTTACCCAAGAACTAAAGCTGCCAAATCACTGTAACTTGGCAGCTCCTTCATTAAGCACTGCCCTCTGATGGTCAGTGTGCCTCATAGCTACCAGTTGTCTGGTCGGCCAGTTGCTTAGGTTTTTATATATATAAATAATCACTGATTTTTCACATGTGTGTCTATTAGCATGTTTTCTTTGAAACTAAGCTCAGCTTTCTTCTTACCTCTAAATTCTCAGCAGCTTGCAAATGATTCACGTGTTGTGTGACTATTCTTGATAAATGTTCACAACATATATTGAGTTATTTCTATAATTATTACTTTGAATGTTCCAAGTATATATACCTTTTTAAAAGTTATTATCTTCTACTTACCTTTCATTCTTAGCTCATACTCTCACCCCAAAATCTGATTCCTTCATTAATCCCTTGCTAAACATTCAGCTTATGTATAGTTCTACCATTTTATCCATTGCTCTTTGTCTAAGCACTTATCTAAATGTCATTATATATTTATTTTTATTTTTAAAACATCTCTCTTACAATTTAAAAGCATAAAATGTATCTACTACAGCATATTATTTTATTGCATAATGTGCTTTTTTTGACTTTGTGAATAATTATTTATTTGTATAAAATGTATAGGTTGGTCTGCTATTAAATTTAAAATTTCTAATAGCTTTCTGCCCAATCAGCATGGCTCAGTGGTTGTATCAACCTATGAATCTGGAGGTCACAGGTCGATTCCCAGTCAAGCGCACATGCCTGAGTTGTGGGCTCCATCCACAGTAGTGAGGGTGCAAGAGCCAGTCAATCAATGAGTTTCTCTCATTGATGTTTCCCTCTCTCTCTCTCTCTCTCTTCCTCTCTGAAATCAATAAAAATATATAAAATAAAATTTCTAATAATTTTTTAAACAAAGAGTTTTAAGATACCACTAGGTTTAAGATCACTAATTATACCAGTGATCAAAAAATTTACATTGAAATTTTCAGCCAAATAATCCAAGCTATAAAATCACAGGTAGTTGTGGAAATGCTTTAAACAAAACAAAATTAAATATAATCAATTAAATTTTGCACCTGAAATAACCTGACTATAATTATATCAAAGATTATATAAGAAATCAATAGTCATAACTCTATCAAAGATCCAACATCAATAAGACAAACTGGGAAATATAATATGCATAAAATCCTGTATGATAAAAGCCTAATATGCTAAGTGTGCAGTTGTCCGTTTGGCCATTCAATCAATAAAAGTATAATATGTTAATGATATGCTAAGACTGCTCAACTCATAGTATGACATGCACTGACCATCTAGAGGCATATGCTCCAACCAGTAGGTTACCCTGCTTCTGGGGTCCGGCCCATCAGGACTGAGTGAAATGGGCTGGACACATCCTGAAGCCCTCCCACAGTCAGCCCTTAGCTGGCTAACCTCCCACATCTCTCCTCGGCTCCAATTATGCACCAGTAGGGTCTGTCAGCCTGGCCTGTGCCCTGTCGCAATCCAGGACAACTTGGGGGATATCTGAAAGCCAGTTTTGGCCTGATGCTGCAGGCTAGGCCAAGGGACCCTACTAGTGCATGAATTTGTGCACTGGGCCTCTAGTTGATATTATAATATGCTTACCCTAAAGGAATTCACACCTTTGTAAAAAGCTAAAATAGAGTTATATATAAAAAAGGATGATACTCACTTTATACTTTTTGAGTCTATATATCATGTTTATTCCTAAGCATAGAAGTATTATTTGGTATTCTTTAATATATATTGTTCTATGAGTTACTTTTATCCATTTCAGAGTATCTACCACAACAATTTCTATTTAATTTTACAGAAATGTTATGTATACTTTTTAGTTGAAATAAAAAAGGATCTTAACATACTATGTACACAAAAACATAGTTTTGCAAATTGATATTAAAATTGCAAAATAATACTAGTAGCTTAAATGATTAAATGGATTTTTAGAAACTATGTCCATAGAAGTATGTTATCATTTTGACACTCTCTTACTAGTAAATGTTATTTTAATGGGTACTTTGTTTAGCACCAACAGTATCTCAAAAAGCAGCAAGCTGTGTAACCTTGATAAGACTTTTGTGAAAGGAATATATGTAATTTTAAATGAATTAAACCTTGAGCTTCTCATGACTACTTCAGTGATTATCCCCTAAAATATGAAAACAAAATAATTCTAATTTTAAAGCACTGATAATTTCACTTTCTGCTGTCAAATATATTGTAAGGAATGGTGTATGTGTTATCCTACAGTAAAGATAACAATTCTGACAAAAATCCTTAAAAATGAAACTATTTCTATTATTGCAAGGACAATTTGTCAAATTAAAATGACAAAGTATATTTTTCTGCTGGAAACACTACATTAAATATTCAAACAATTAAAAATTCACAATGATTTTAGAATTTTGCTGGGATAGAAAATAACTAATGCTAAACATATTAGGGCAAGTTTACAAATATGGAAAGAAGACAGATTTATAATTCTGGTTGAAAACCAAAAACATTTTTCTCTACTTCTCATGATAGAAGCTTTTTTGGTAAATTGTGAATGATAGTGTTTTAAGGAACTTTTTATGCAAGTCACCTGTGTTTGATATTCCTGTGTTTTGTGTTCAGAGTGAGTGTCTCAAGGTGACATATTATTATGGAAAGTTTGTAAAAAAGTAAAATAATAAAATCAAAAGGATATTATATTACAGACCAGGGAATAGGGATGTTTATACATTATTCAGGTAAAATACATTAAATAATATCAGATAAGATACAGACTAAAGAATAACATTAAAAAAAAAGAAAGCAAGTAGACATAAAAAAACAACCTGGGCTGCCCCAGTGATGTAAAGTCTAGATAAGGACAGATTGACACAAAAAATGGGGTAGTGGCTCAAATGAGTTTTTTATTGGTATCATCAGAAGCATTCTTCTTCTTAAACAATGAGGGGTCTGTAAACTTTGTTAACTAGTTGAGCCATCATTGAAGAGCTATAAAGAAATGAAAACCAGTTTGGAAAACCTGTGCCTGCATTGCTTAGAGTTGCATTTAATAACTGTGCGGAGGGCTTCTTATTCACCATGAACAATTATAATTGATTTATCTGTAATTCCCTTGTCCCAGAGTCCAAGGACATTGCTACATTCTCTGTGGTCTCCATAATTTTTTCCCAAGAATTTCCATTCTCCATGTCATATAGCACACAAACACATATGTGTGTGCAGACATACACAACACACACACACACACACACACACACACACACACATGCACGCACATACACACACAGCTATTAGAAAGTTATTTTCTATAATTTTCCATAATGTAAAGTTTTCTGTGGTTCTTAGAATAATTACAGAATAGTACTCTGTAAACATCATCTTATCAATTTTCTAATTTTTAAAAAATATTTTTATTGATTTCAGAGAGGAAGGGAGAGGGAGATAAATAGAAATATTGATGATGAGAGAGAATCATTGATCAGCTGCATCCTGCACATCCTCATAGGAGATTGAGCCTGCAACCCATGCATGTGCCCTTGACCTGAATGGAACCTGTGACTCATCAGTCTGCAGGCCGACACTCTATTCACCGACCCAAACTGGCTAAGGTATCAATTCTCTCATTATTATAAAAGAGTTGACTAATCATTCCAGACTTTAAGGTGATATATTTTTATCTTTACTGAATTGAGTAATTTAAAAATGACATGGACCTATCTCTAATTAGCTTTCCAATTTAAGTAAACATCATCTGGGCCTTTATTCAATGGGGGATGGAATGCAGTTAAAACTGCATAATAATTTGGCCCATATTTTAAAAGAATATGAAGCCTCATTTCTAATATTTGTAGTGAATACTGCAAGTTATTCTATAAGGCAGAGGATTCCATTTTTCTCAGTTTAAGCATATTAATGTACTTGCTGCAGAAGGTGCCTTAAGTTTTTAGAATGCTACAAGTATATTTTTTTAAATGTTCATGTATTGGTATTTAAAATTAAATGAATTTAAACCATGCTTTCCACTTAAGCTGAGATAAAATAACTCACCTTTTTTTAATAAAAAAATAAAAGAATTTCCATTTAAATAATGTAAATGATGAAAACAAAGAAATGAAATTGTTTACTACATAGTATTATGAGAGCTTCTCTGGAGTTATTTTTTACTTCATGCAAAGTGAAATAATACTGATCCTGCCATGCAGTGATTTGACATGATCTCCAAAACTTAGTGTCCCAAAATCGAAGCCACGTATTTAATTAATGGTTCTTAGACCAGCAGTTTGTACTGTTTTTCTAGGTGGGGCAGGGAAATGTTAATCTCTGCTGGACTAACTCCTGGGTTGTCAGGGGCTGGCCTTGGTTAGAAGGTTGGGTAAGTTGGTCCTCTTCCACTCATCTCTCACACTCTAGCAGGCTGTTCTTGCCTCATCTCCATGGTGATCTAGGGTTCCAAGTGAGAAGGGCAGTATGGCAGACTTGGGATCAGAACTGACATAACTATATCACTCCTGTATCTGATTAATCAAAGCAAGTCACAAACCACCTCAGAATCAAAGTTGAGAGAAATGAATTCTACTGGTGGAAAGATCTTGAAAGTACTGTGGCTGTTCTGGCCATCTATCACACATGGTGGACCTGTTGGGATGATTATAAGATAAATTTTTAACAATGCAATCCCACATCTCAATGTCATTCATTCCCAAGAGAGCCTGCAGAGTTGCAATAATAAAACAAACAACAAACAAAAAAAACCTTGTTTAAAACAGGGATTTCTTTTTAATGTCTTATTCCATCAAGTAAATCACTTCTAACCCAGAACATGACAGTATGGGCAGAAACCAGAGGCTCCCCTGTAAACATTCTGTTAAGCTATGCTGTGTACACATCCTGCTTCCTGTTGATAAAGATTAGTCACCTCAACCCGTGTATTAACCAGATCTTCTGGTTGCTTTATATCTGACATGAGTAGTCCCAAATGGCCAGAAGGCAAACTCACATTTCAGTCTAATGGATACATTGTTAAACTTGGTAATGAAAACCTTCCTCCCTTGGGCATCAAAGCTCATAAAATGCAGAGGACAAAGTCACAGGGACAGGAATAAAACCTTTTAGTTTCATGAGGTAAAAAGTGTGCAGCAGCACTCCTAAATTCATTCCGTGTTTCCTGAGTTCAGGTGAACTGGCTATAGTTGAAACAGCTCTGCCCAGTGTACTGGCTAATGGCACAGACACCATCCCCCACTCCTTCACTAGAACCATCCATCTGGAACATAAACTCAATCTTCTTGAGCCAGGAGACTATTCTCTCTGGTCAGCTATATTTGGCAAGGAGACAGGGTAAAATCAATGGATTCTACAATCCTCAGCTTTTTGGAGAATACATTTTGCTTTAATATCAGAAATATGTTCTACACTCAGAAGCAATGCTGGATAAGACAAAATGATGATAAATAAAGCTTTCAACAGGTTTCCAGATTATGGTTCCAGTAGAAGTGTGCATGGCAAGGAGTGCAAACCAATATTCTATTCCGATGAGATGAACCACTGTCATTTCCATAACACTATGTGTCAATGTGCTTACCCTGACACCAGTTTATTCATTGGAGAGCTTAAGGCTTGTCACTGTTATAGGCAAGTAGGTTACTCACTAGTGACAGTATCCAGATCAGCTCGTTGAGAATAAATGTACACCTTTTCTGAGTACACAACTTACTTTCCACTTCTTTGCCTTCCATTCCCATACAACTGTCAGAGACAGTAGTGGTGGCTGGACAAGAAGTCACCTGATGACCAACTGGCCTGGCTCAGTGGTTGAGGGCCAACCTATGAACCAGGAGGTCACAGTGATTCAATTCCTGGGTCAGGGCACATGACTCCAGTGGGGGACATGCAGGAGGCAGCTGATCAATGATTCTTTCTGACATTGATATTTCTCTCTCCCTCTCCATTCATTGCAGAAATCAATAAAAAAATATTTTGAAAAAGAGGTCCCCTGACATCTACCAAGTAAATGATCTTAGAAAATTGTTGAAAGTGATACAGTCTCACAATTTGCAGCTTACTTTAAGAAATTTATTCATATACTCTATAAAGTTCATTGTTTTAAATCATCTCTTTTTATCATATCTGATCTTAGAAATACCTGACCAGCTAAAGCTAAACACCGTTTTAACAGGCTAGCAATCAATGGAGATCTGTACATAGAGATCTCTCTCCTAGATAAATTTATTCAAAGATTTACTGTCTTATTATACAAAAATAATATTATCTCCTTCCTTCAGGGGATTTTCTAAATGGGACATATTTCAATTATGCAATACTTCTATAAATCAGATTTAATGTTTTTTCCTACTGAGTCTATTAGTCTTAGAAAACTTGTCATCTCAAAGTCATGAATTGAAGTTAAGATAGTGGTGTGATAGAGGAACTGACAGGTTCTCTCTGTATATATAAACATGTATGCATGGGTATACAAACACATTTATATGTCTAATAGAGGCTCCATGCACAAAATTCATGCACTGTGAGGAGTGGTGTCCCCCAGCCCAGTCTGCACTCTCCAATTTGGGATCTCTCGGGAAATGTCTGACTCCCAGTTTAGGCCCAATACCTGTGGACTGCTGATTCCTATCCACTCACTTGCCTGCCTGCCTGATTATACCTAACCACTTATCTGACAGCCTGATTGATGTACATTTATTACTGGCCAGATTACCCCCAACTGCCCTACCCTGCAGGCCCAGTCTCCTCCAATTGCCCTCCCCTGATGGTCTGATTGCCCACAACTGCCCTCTTCTGCCTGCCATCTTGTGGTGGCATCTTTGACCACATGGGGACAGCCATCTTGTGTCAGGGTGTGAAGGTCAATTTGCATATTACCTCTTTCTTATATAAGATTGATTTATTCTGGGTCAAGCCACTCATACTTAAAGATGGAATAATGCTGTCTATATTCATTTTGGCATGGTGAATTGCACACAGTTCATAATGAAGATTTAGGTCATATAGTCAATTTTTTTTTGCTCCTATTTATTCTATGCCCCTATTTTTAATTTCAGGGAGGACTAAACAATAAACCAAAGCTATTTGTTTAAGGGAGAATTAAACTTATTGAAGAGAACATTATTTTGCACCAAAACTAACTGTTTTATGTTTCTTATCAGAATCTGTCAATGGCTGATGCTGTGGTTATCATTATATTCTCAGTGAGGATAAGCCAGATAGCCTTTCTATCCAGTGGTCCTATTGAAACCAGCAGGCCTATGGGAAATGCAATAAGTGGATGTGAGTTATGATTTCCCCCTCCCAAATTTAAGGAGTTTTAAGCATTGTGTCACTTTCTTTGAGTAAGTAATTCAAATTAGGTAATTTGCCTTTCCCTGCAGAGTGTACGGTGTACCATACTAAACACAGACCCTAAGTAATGCTATTGAAATGGCAGACCCCTCACTTTTTGTGGGATTTATTGCTCAGAATTTGAAACCAATGTTTCCCCAGTAACAGAATGTGATCCCTCCAGGTCACCATATTGGCATGTTGTCCCAGTGTAGTGGATATAAGTAATGATCTGCAAGATGACAAGGTGATCAAAATCTCTGTGGTGTAAATAAATCACTAATCCAGGAAGTTGAAAGACCCTGAGACAAAATGTGGCAGGTGGCCTGATAGCTTTGCTGGCTTGGATTTTACTATATGCATGATGCTAGGCTGTGATTATTTTTCAACATTTTTCTTCAGGAGCCACAGCTTAACAGCTACTGTAAATGAAGTTACTATTTGATTACAATAAATCAACCAATAATTGAAGTGGAGAAGCAATAAAATGTTTATGATCTTTGCATTGTTCAAATCTTTAATGAAGTATTAATTTTGGTTAATCATGTTATTAGGTGAGATGACCTCAATTCTTATATGAGTCACAGAGCTAGAGAGGACTTTGACACTGGCTTTATATCCTCATTCTAACTATATATTCACAATTGGGGGTAAGGGGAATCTCAGGTTGTACTTATAGAACTACTGGTTTCACTGAGAGATTGAATTAGGCCAAATTCTGTTTATTCAAGTGATATTCTGGGTCCCAAGTTATCAATATTTGCTTTGATCATTAATTGCTGTATTTTACTTTACATGGTACAGTTACCTTGGTTATAAGTATCAAGTACCTGGTACCTTGTATAAGTCCTTTCAGGAAAGCCAGGAAAGCAAATTATAGTATATACTTTTGCTGAAAGTATAGTTATTTTTCAAAGATACCTCTGATTATTCAAAGGTTTCCAGATCTGAGAAAGACACAAAACTGGGAAATTTAGTAGGGACCATAAGTCTTTTGGATGGCTCAAGTTTTTTTGTTTTGTTTTGTTTTGTTTTGTTTTTTTGTTGTTGTTTATCTTGCTTTAAGATTTTGGTGGACTAAAAACTGGAGGAAGTTTCTATTATTTAATTATAGATTGTGCATTTATTTATTTTTGTCCCTGGGTATCATGATCAATTGGCCAGTGTTGTGTTTACTTCTTGTTTTACCATTCTGATGACTTCAGTAGCTCTGCTTTTTATTCTGACAGCCATACCAATGTCCTGGCTTGCTAAATGATGATACATTATTCTGGTCATCTAGAAACTCATCATCCACATTGAATTCAGAGAATTCATTCCAATAGAAACATAGTTCTTTAATCACTATGCTATAGAGCAGATACTAACATTCTTTTTAATGATACCAATGCTTTTCACATCAATATATATTTCAGTACTACAGTGTAAAGGGTATCTTTTATATTCTCTTATATAACAAATTCAGGATTTATAGAAAGCATTGGACATTATAAATCTATTCAACATTTCTATCAAACTAATAGAAACTAATGTGTTTTTTTTTTGTTTTTGTTTTTACCTTCAATACTCACCCCAACTGAAGACTGAAACTACAACCTAGGCATATGCTCAGACTGGGAATCAAATTCACAATCTTTTTGTGCATGGGGCAATAATTCAAACAAATAAGCCACCTAGCTATGCTTAATCTAATTTTTAACATATATTTTACATTAAGAGGAAACCTTATTTATTCCATGTTTATATCTAATACAGGTTTTGTATAAACAATAAAGTATCTGTCAGAAAAAAAAAGATTTAGAAATACAAGTTCAAACTTTACTGTAAAAATCTCTAAAAGTTTAACTTTTATTGATAACTAAAGATCCAGTGCATGAAATTCATGCATGGGAGGATGTGTCCCTCAGCCAAGCCTACCCTCTCTCCAATCTGGGACTCCTTGAGGGATGTCTGACTGCCCCTTTAGGCCCAATCCTACTGGGACATCCCTCTCACAATCCACTATGGCTGGCTCCCAACTGCTCACCTGCCTGCCTTTCTGATTGCCCCTAATCACTTCTGCCTGCCAGCTTGATCATCCCCTAACCACTTCCCTTCCAGCCTAATTGATGCCTAATGGCTCCCCTGCCAGCCCAATTATCCCTAACTGCCCTCCTCTGTGAGCCAGGTCACCCCTAACTACCCTGCCCTACTGACCTGGTCACCCCTAATTGCCCTCCCCTGCCATCCTGGTTGTTCCCACTGCCCTCCCCTGCAGGCCTGATTCTCCCCAACTGCCCTCCTCTGATGACCCAGTCAGCCCTAACTGCCTTCCTCTGCCAGCCTCATTGCCCCCGACTGCTTTTCCTTTCTGGTCTGGTCCCTGCACAACTTTCCTCCCCTGCAGGCCTGGGTCCTCCCAAACTGTCCTCCCCTGCAGGTCTGGTCCCTCACAACTGACCTCCCCTGCTCCCTAAACTGTCCTGTCCTACAGGCCTAGTTCCCCCCTCCCCAACTTCCATCCTCTACCAACCTGGTCCCTCCTAACTTCCCTCCCCTGCTGACTGCCTTGTGACAGCCATTTTGTGTCCACATGGGGGCAGAATCTTTGACCACATGGGGGCATTCATCTTGTGTGTTGGAGCAACTGTCAATTTACATATCACTCTTTTATGAGATAGGATTATTGCCTAGTCACTCAACATAAAATATGAAAGAGCAAATAATGTTTTGGAAATATCTAACCCTTTATATATAACCCTGTTATATTTGATAAGTTATGAGTATCATTATCAACAGAAGTGTCATAATTTTATATAATGAAAACTGTAACCTATCTAATAAAAGAGTAATATGTAAATTAAACACCACTCTGCTACACCCACAAGCCACACCCACCATCCAATCAGGAGCAAGTATGCAAATTAACTCCACCCATAATGGCTGCAAACAAAGAGTGAGCAGGAGGGTGGCTTGGGTTTACCTGGCAATGGAGAAAGCCAAGCTTTCCCCTACCCTGACGAGCTCAGGGCGCCACTCCAGGCTACAAAGTTTCAATTATAGATGATAAATAAATCCCAACAAATGGTGGCAGCCATGGAGTTGGATGGAGCAGGAGGCTAGGGTTGCCCCCAGTGATGGAGGAAGCCAAGCTTCTGCAGCCCTGGCCTATCTTAGCTCCCCCTTAAGGCTACGAAGTTTCAATTATAGAGGATAAATAAATCCCAACAGAAACGGCTGCCACCATAGAGCGAGCAAAGGGCTTGGTTCTGCTTCAGGCTACAGAGTTTCAATTGTAGAACATAAATAAATTCCAGATACTAGGTCCTCCACATGGATCGCCTAGGGGCATTGCCAGATTGCAAATAACCACAGACCCCTTGCCCAGGCCATCTCACACCCCAAAGGCACCCCTACCCTGATCTGGGACACCCTTCAGTGCAAACCAGCTGGTCCCCAATCTTGTACCAGGCCTCTATCCTATCTAATATTAGAGTAATATGCAGATTGACCATCACTCCAACACACAAGATGGCTGCCCCCATGTGGTTAAAGATCTTGCCCCCATGTGGGCACAAGAAAGCCACCACAAGAGGAAGGCAGTTGGGAGAGACCAGACCTTCAAGGGAGGGGAGTTAGGGGTGAACAAGCCTGCAGGGGAGGGCAGTTAGGGATGACCAGGCCAGCAGAGGAGGGAATTTGGGGGTAACTGGGCCTGCAGGGAAGGGCAGTTGTGGTGGACCCAGGCCTGCAGAGGAGAGCAGTTGGAGGAGACCACACTTGCAGCGAAGGGTGGTTAGGGATAACCAGGCCTCAAGGGAGGACAGTTAGGGGCAAACAGGCTGTCAGGGGAGCAGGTAGGCATCCATCAGGCTGGCAGGGGAGTAGTTACAGGGTGATCAAGCTGGCAGGCAGAATCAGTTAGGGGCAATTAGGAAAGCAGGCAGGTGAGCAGTGGGGAACTAGCGGCTGGACATCCCTCAAGAGGTCCCAGATTGGAGAGGGTACAGACTGGATTGAGGAATACTCCCCTCCCCTCCTGTACATGAATTTCATGTGCTGGGCCTCTAGTTTCATATAAAGGCTATAGTGAGAATTAAATAAGTGTCTTTTAAGTGATAATATTATGAACGCAATCCTATTTAAAAAAGAGGAATATGCTAATTAAATTCCATGCCCTCAAATATGGTGGCATCCAGAGCCACAAGATAGTGGCACCCAGTTCCCTCAGTCCACTGAGGGGCAGGCACACAGCAAAGCTGGGCCCACCCCCAGTAGGGCCTGGTAGCTCTATGTGCCTGTATCCGGAATCTCCCAACCTCCTCAACCTCCTAAGCCACCCAGGGCCGACCTGAGACACAGGCAAGCCTCAGATGGTGGCTTCCCAGCTGTCCAGGGCCACCCAAGGTTCAGGTAACTAGGGCCAGCTGAGGCTTGTGCTGCTGGCAGTGGTAGCAGCAGAGGTGTGATGGGGGTATCACCTTCCCCTGATTGCCAGGTCATCTCCTGCCCTTGAGGGCTCCCAGACTGTGAGAGGGGTCAGGCCGGGCTGAGGGGATCCCCCTCTCCAGTGCATAAATTTTCATGCACCAGGTCTCTATTATATTATAAAAGAAGGTGAGAATAAATAAAATGAAATGGTAGTGATTTAATTAAAATGTTCACAGTGTCTAAGAGGTAGCTACAAAGTGTTCAATTAGAATGTATTAAAATTATGTGAAAGTTAAACTTTCCTGTCCAAACCATGTGTATGCTTCTATTGTTAGTTATAAGTAGTGCCTTAAGTGCTTCTGAAACGGAATTTAAAAAATATGTACTAAAGCAGTGCATTTACACAGGCAATTGAAATACTACACTTGAACTTGATTACTACACAAAAAGCAGTTCCATGTTGACAGGTAACTATTATTTATGAGAAGATGATATATTACTTTAAGTTCTCCTGACAGTCTTTATGTATATTTCTTTTACCCAGGACAGTTGCAATTTAATAGTGCATTAAAAGACCATGTGCTGTGCCATTTGTCATATTCTATATTTATATAATCTATTCTACTTCCTGCTTGAGTCCTAATTAATCTACCAAATGCCTCATTACCTTTTTAAAAACCAGACTCTATGTAAGGTTAATTATTAAATTGTTGCATCACTAACACATTAAGTACACACACACACACACATATATATATATGTATATATATATATATATATTTTTTTTTATAAGCAGAAAATTCACATGATATTGGGAAAACTTTATTTAAAATATAACTGTGGTCATATTAAATTTAGATTTTTTATAGGTTTACATTTATCAGAAACCACATAATATGTATTCTTTAATCATAGTATCAGTGAGTAATGGAAATATAATATTGTATCCTATCTAATAAAAGAGTAATATGCAAATTACTGGTATTTTATTGAAGAACTGCCATGTAAAAAGTGGTAAAATGACAATTCTGTAAACTTTTCATATCACAGATTATCCAGACACCAATAGCTCATTAAGAAGCATGAATCCTCCTATTCTCAGGGGGTCTTCCTAAGTTTCCACCCTTCCGGACAATTTTATAGACTCTGGCCCAAATCTATATATAGTGCATGACTATGGTTATTGAAAATAATTTTTTCAAGCAAAATATCTGCAAAATCCACAAAGAAAACAAACATTCAAAACCAGAAGTAGGGCAAAAATCAGTGTTTTCTGCCTTTAGTTTAAGAGTGAGTTAACAGCCATAGCTGGTTTGGCTCAGTGCATAGAATGTTGGCCTTTGGACTGAAGGGTCCTGGGTTTGATTCTATTAAAGGGCACATGTCCTCATTGCGGCTCAAACCACAGTAGGGGGTGTGCAGGAGGCAACCAATCAATAATTTTCTCTCTCTTTATTGATGTTTTTATATCTCCTTTTCTCTTTCTGCCTCTCCAAAATCAATACGTATATATATATATATATATTTTTTTTTAAGTTAGTCAACAAAGAGTCTGAGTCCCCACTTTAAGAAAGGAAGGCAATGAAGAAGCAATGGAAATGAAGCCTACATATCTATATTTTAAATAGGGATAGAGTTCCTTGTCTAAATTTTGAGAAACACAGTTCTAAACTATTTGTGCTATTATTTCTACTTTTCTTCTAGATCTTTATTAGATCAAATAAGTAAAAATGTCTTTTATTTTTATATGTTCTTTAAAACATACTGAATCTTCCCTTATAATAACATTAAAAATACCAGTTTGCTCATTCCAATTAACATTATTACTACCATTTGGAGAAAAACTAGCATTTGTTTCAACCAGTGGATTTTTTTTTTAAAAGAAGATCAAGAATGAATCATCTGTTTGCCTCATATACACAAATGTCAGTTTGGATACACACCAATGTACAACAATAAATAGGTCTGAAAAGAGAACCATGGAACAGTGAAAAGCTGAATGATTGAATATGTAGTTCTTGGCAATAAGAGACTTAGAAATATATTATCAATTTTGATAAAAATTGGTTTCCTATGCTTTAACGACTAAAACCTGAAATGTTAGTAGCTCATCAATTACCATAAGATTTCAATTCCAAGCCATAATATAATTTCATAAAAGCACTTCTCCTTGTATTTAAGTACTGCATTTCAGACAGAATAAAAAAGATTTTAATAGTTATATTTTAATATAACAACTAGCCCTACCAGAAATAAAGGCCTCTACTAGTACATCTAGAGCAGAGGAATATATAAAGCATGTCATTCTCAGTGAAGAGAAAAACTAGTTCTATAAAACTGGCTAAATCTCCCTATATAGCCAATTTTACTTGGCATCCTGGTGTCTTTGTAGCTTGCTTTATTAATGCATAACACAAATTTTAAATGAATGCTTCTTCTGTGCCTAGAAACTGTGTGGAATGCTGAATCAACAAACATAATTGAGCTCTTGATCCAACACTAAATGTGAAAAAGAGACAGTGAAGTGTTTTTTGTGTATAAATATGAGTAAAAAATGTCTTTTCAACAATATAAATCAGAGGTTCAAATGACAACTAGCATGATTACTTTTATTAATGAAAAAATATATATCTAAGCTTATTTTGTAGATGCTATGCAAAGATAAATATATAGATTCCACTTTTGTCCCCTGGATCTTACCTATATATATATAAAAGGCTAAGCTACCATCACATATGCAACAACCAAAACGGACAACCAAACAAGACGCATGGAGAGACCAGGCCAGCAGGAGTTTAGTGAGGGGTGACCAAATGACTGAGCAGCAGGCTGTGTGGAGTGACCAGGCCCGTGGTGGGGAGCAGTTGAGGGTGACCAAGCCATCAGAGGTAGGCAGAGAGGGGTGACCAAACGACCAAGCAAGGGATGTTTGACTGCTGGTTTAGGCCCAATCCCTAGTCAAACATCCTCTAAGACAGTGGTTCTCAACCTTCCTAATGCCACAACCCTTTAATACAGTTCTTTATGTTGTCGTGATCCCCAACCATAAAATTATTTTTGTCACTACTTCATAACTGTAATTTGCTACTGTTATGAATCTTAATGTAAATATCTGTGTTTTCTGATGGTCTTAGGAGACCCTTTTAGCTGTTTGCGACCCACAGGTTGAGAACCACTGCTCTAAGAGGTCCCAGATTAGAGCGAGTGCAGGCTGGGCTGAGGGGATCCCCCACCCCCTGTGCACAAATTTAATGTACTGGACCTCTAGTCCTATATACTAAAAGCCTAATATGAAAAGTGTCTGGTCAACTGGTCAGCCATTGTACCTATCAAAATGTAATATGCTAATCATATGCTAAGGCCACTCAACTGCTCACTAAGATGTTCACTGACCACCACAGATAGTCAACTGGTAGACCAGTCTCTGTGACATGCACTGACCACTAGGGGACAGATGGGGAGGCTGACCAGGTGGAGAGAAGATCCAGCCTTGGGGATAGCTGCAGCCTCACCTCTGTCTTCCAATTTCTTCCCCCACCACCCCACTAGGGGCACCCACAACAATAGCACACTGGTGACAACTCATCAGCACTCCTGAGGCACCCAGGACCCACATCCCACTGCTGCCAGGCCCTCTCCACTGAGGCGGGGCATAGCTCTTCTCCCTACAATTCCAAACCCAGGTAGAGGCAGGCCCAAGTGGCCTCCCAGGGTTAGATACATCCCCCACACACACACATACACACAGAGACAGCAGTGGTGCTGTCTCTGCAAGTGCACTGAACCTTGCTAGGGCCCATGGCCAAACCTGTCCTCCTAGCTCACCTGGCCCCACCCTGGCTTGGCCCTGATCATCCCTTTACCTCGCTGGAGATTAGAGACCTTCCCTGAGCTGTGAAATTGCCACATACAATTTTAATAATAGCACCAAGTGGGGAGGTTTGACAGTTACTCCTTCTGCAGCCTTCTAGCAACCCCTAGAGACTTTCCTGACCAGTGCCTTCAGGGACAACCACTACTAAAGGGGTGCTGGCCAGAACCCATCCCTCCTAGGCCTGCTTAACCCTCTGTAAAGCTTCGATAGCTACAGTCCCAAAAAACAATTATGCTCTTTTCCCCTAATCAGCACCTGCTACCTGTGAGGGTACTCATGGGCTTAACAATAACAACCCCTTCCCTTTTAGACATCACTTAATTGATAAAGCATTTCTAAGTTTATTAGCTCAGAACCTCCTCATGACAACCCAGTGAGATTATAATTCCCATGGTATATGCACATGTATTCAGAAATGAAGCTCAAGACCAGTGTTTCCCAAGGTGTAGCACATGTAACACAGTGGGGTAATTTGATTTTAAGTGGGGGAAATTTGAGAATGAGCTAACAGTGAATTTTTTGCATTTCTTATGGTTCTAGGGGGCTTCATCTACAGAGTAGCCTACATAATAAAGGCTTATATGCAAATAAATGAATGGTGGAATGACAGGTCACTATGATGCACACCAACCACCAGGGGCAGACACTTAACACAGGAGCTGCCCTCTGATGGTCAGGGTGCTCCCACAAGGGGAGCACTACTCAGCCAGAAGCCAGGTTCACAGCCGGCAAGCACAGCAGCAGTGATGGGAGCCTCTCCCGCCTCTGTGGCAATGCTAAGGATGTCCAACTGACAGCTTAGGCCCAGTAAGGCATCAATGGGATATCCCCCCAGGCTCTGAATTTTGTGCACCAGGCCTCGAGTCATTTTATAATGGGCCAGCTTCACATTCCCTTGCTTTGGAATTTGGTTAGGAGTGACTCATAATTCTTTGGGGAGCTAGAGAACATAGTAAAAATATATGCAAATTTATTTATTTGGAGGATACATTTACCATGCAGAAAAGCTAATTGATAACTTGAAGTAATTAGAGGTAGAAATTAATAAAGGTATGGGCTGTGGTGACAAAAACTTGACAATGACAGAATGCATCAAAGACATAACAGAAACAGCTATTGTGAAAAGTTAAGAGTTTGCAGTAGTTAAGAGTTAAAAGAAAAAGAAGAGTATATAATCATTAAAGATTTCAAGAATTGGAAAGGACAGCCAATTATTTGGGCAGCGACGGTGGTGGAATTGGTTCAAGGTGCTAGAAACTTGGGGAAGTTACAAAGTAAGGTGCACCCCACATTTAGAACTTTTTTCTTCTTACTCTTATTTTCAGTTAGGTCTGTGGGTCCTGTAAAATGCTGCGAATGACAATTCACAGGCAAAATTAGTATAACAGAATGGTGAGAATGAACTAGATAGAAGAAGCAAAGCACAGGCCTAAAGCTACCGAAGATACGAATGTAACCTATTTTCTTTCAGAAATGTTGGCTACTTTAGTATTTAAGAGAATATATCTATTTACTGGACTAAGTTGGTAGATAAGACTTGATATTCAGCAACAGCACAAAGGGGAAAAGTAATGTAGGTGATATTGCCATTGAAGAAAGAAGTAAGGGATAATTGAAAAATGAGGAAGTAATTATGAGAATGCCAAGAAGTAAATGACATAAAATAAAGGTGGGTTAGTGACTGCAATAGTTTAGATTATGACATGGGGTGCAGGTAGCATGTGCGAACTGGGGGTGGTTATCTGAGAGAGGTAAGACACAAATTAACCCTCATGACCTCAGAAAATGGCCACCCCATGTCACAAGATGGCCACTCCCACATTGTCACAAGATGGCTGGCAGTGAAGGGCAGTTGTGGGGGGAATCAGGCCTGCAGGGGAGGGCAGTTGGGATGATCGGGCTAGCAGGGGAGCAGTTAGAGATAATCAGACAGGCAGGCAAGTGAGTAATTAGGAGCCAGCATTCCCAGATTCTGAGAGGGATATTCAACTGCCAGACATCCCTGTCATATCAGGCCTAAACTGGCAGCCAGACATTCCCTGAGGGGTCCCAGATTGGAGAAGGTATAGGCTGGGCTGAGGGACAACCCCCCGGCCCCATGCACAAATTTCATGTACCACACCTCTAGTATTTAATAAAGCAATATAACAGCTATTTGGAAGGTTCACAAGATATTGGAAAAAAGGTAGAATATGTTCAATATAGCATTCAGATGAATAAAATGAATCAACTATAAGGTTAATACCATAAAAAATCATTGGGGAAATGTTGAGCAAAGAATACCTTCACATAAACAGAACACACCAGGTCACATTTCTCCCATTTTCTTTCATTCTCCAAGTCCTTGTCTGTCTTTCAGTTTGAAATAGAAACAATATATTAAGTTGTATAGTTTCAGTTAGACCATCTATATAACAATCAAACTTTAATAGGTCTACTGAGTGATGTAAAATTTCTCTGATGCATATATCCACATATTTCCTTTCAGGAACAACTGCTCTTCAAGAGTTCAATGCATTTTCTGACAGCTAGTCTCTAAATTGTTTGCCAATAATTTAAAAATGTAACCTACTTGGAAAATCACTGTTGTATCCAATATAGTTTGATAGCTTATGGAATTAAAACAATAAAATTCTATTTCATTCACTTATTTTTCAATTCTGCTGGTAGTTGTATTAATGTTCATTAGAAATACATCTTATTTACTTCAAGCAAAAAATTTTTATGGTTTTAACTTTATTTTTATAGTTCTGTTATTGGTGGGCAGAGGTTCACATCCCCACCTTCACTCACAGGAGCGGCTTCTTATGATATCCCAAGAAAAGGAATTTTCTGAGACTCACACAGAGTGCCAGGGATGACCGACAGACCCTGGGAGATGGAGGAACAGATTGCTCTAAAACACATTTCTGTGAAAGAGAGGGCTAAGGGACTCTTTTGCTTTAGTAGTAAAAGCAGTCCTGTTTACCTGCCTCATTGGATTTTTATTGTAACAACAGTTTGAACTCAAATTAACCTCTAGATACAATCAGCAGGTCAAGGATCCTTGAGAAAGTATGTTTCTACAGGTCAGGTCTTTAAATACTAAACATAGAGATTATAGCAAAATACCCTAGGGGGTCGGACTTGTTTGGAAAAGTTCACTTTTGGCATGGTCCCCGAAGAGGCCCCTGGCCTTCCAGGGAATCCTCCTTAAAGACATTTCAACCAAGACCTGTGCTTCCTCACACCTCTCTCCTTTTTGTTTTGCTGGCTGCAGAAGACATAGGGAGATGGTGAATTTTCTGCATTGGAAGGTTGGGGTCTGTGAAGTGTGTTTGCTGTTTGAGTTTTGATTTTGTGGACTAAAAGAAAAACAAAGAAAATTACAACAGTAATGGTTAGACTAATTAAGAAGATAGGTTACTTAAAAGCAATAAATCTTGCCGTTTAGCAAGATAAAGGGCACAGGGTTATAAAGGGGAAGGGGCTAGGGTGAGGAATATAGCTACATGCAGGCCTGGGGTTTGTAGATGTCAGCTATTGTCAGGCTATGAGATGATGTTGATTTCTAGTGGGTCAGTCTGACCGTGCTTATGGGTTTTGCTGACTGAATTCACAGCTGAGTCATCTCCCTAATTACTTTGCACAGGTCTTGAAAAGGAAACTTTAAGAAAAACTTAACCCCCTATTCACATATAAGTATATGGGTTCTAAGATGTAATAATATAATTACTTTTCAGATTAATTTAGGTGTTCTATCAGATTTATTCTTTAGTATACTTATAATTTTTAAGATGTTTCTTTATAAATTTTCTATGATTTTTATAAATATTCTTATAATTTTCATAATGATCATTCTTATAACTTTTACAAAGTACTTCCACTCTAATTTCCTTTCTTCCTGTTATATTCATTTCTTTATATCCATTTTCACAATTTTTACTTCCTGAACTTTAGTTCTTTTTTACTTGTACAGACCCTTTATAACTTATTTGAGGCCTGGTGCACGAATTTGTACACAAGTGGGGTCCCTCAGCCTGGTCTGTGGGATTGGACCAGAACTGGCTTTCCAACATCCCCTGAGGGGTCCTGGATTGCGAGAGGGTGCAGGCCAGGTTGAAAGACCCAACTGGAGCACACAGGAGGGCTCCAGGGCATGTCTAGCCCATCTCACTCAGTCCCCATAGGCTGGCTTTCATCAGCAAGCTAACCTACCGGGTGGAATGCCTGTCCTCTGGTGGTCAATGCATGCCATAGCAAGTGCTTGAGCAGCCTTAGCATATTATGTCTTGTTTTTGTTTTTTGATTTTTTACAGAGAGGAAGGGAGAGAGATAGAAAGTCAGAAACATCGATGAGAGAGAGACATAGATCAGCTACCTCCTACTCGCCCCACAGTGGAGATGTGCCAGCAAGCAAGGTACATGCCCCCAACTGTAATCGAACCTGGGACCTTTCAGTCCACAAGCCGACGCTCTATCCACTGAGCCAAACCGGTCTCAGCACATATTATGTTTTGATTGGTTGAACAGTCGACCAGTTGACTGGATACTTGGCATATTAGGTTTTTATTATATAGGATACATACCTTTTACAACTTACACATACCTTCTGCAATTTATATATACCTTCTGTAACTTACACATATATCTTATATAACTTACACATACTTTTTTAGTCTACTTTACTTTCTTTTTCCTTTATTTCTATACCTTCTATTATATGAAAACTATAATTTTTTTCTAATTAGTTATGATTAAAGGTTAGTTCTACACAGGTTCCTCTATTCCTAGCTTTAGAACAGTTGGAGTGGTAAAAAGTATGTCTGAGTCTATTTCTCCTCTAGTTGGCCTATCGTCCTTGCTCTGCTCATATCTGTCTAACTTCCCAGTATATTCCCCTTAAGGATCTTGGCTCTTAATTCTTTTAGGGAAAATTTATTCTATAATTTCTTCCTGTTGAGACAGATCAGAGTTTTCTCATAGAGCCAAGATATCCTTACTCTCTGTCAGAGGGAGGATGAGGCCAGAACACAGAAGGAGGTGGCAATGGTGCCAAGAGGTGGTATTATTCCCTATGTGTAAGTAGGGCTTGTAATCTGATGGAGACAAGCTGTGTTATAAAATTTAGTATTATTGGACAAAAATTAGAACAGTTTCTAATAATTTCCTTTGAAACAATTTTTTTCTCTCTAAAATCATCCTTATTTTTATTAAGGACTAATTTACTTACTGTATTAAGTCTAGTTATAATTTGGCCTGATTGTTTGCATGAACACAATAAGAATAATCATTCATTACAAAGGCTATCTTTAAGTATGCTTTGTAGAATTTTATGAAAAAACTTTACTCCTAGAGCAAAGAACGCAAGCCACACAGTTGCTATCAGGCTTTGCCTGCAATACCTACAGAATTGGGGTGAATTCCTCAAGTTGCGCTCCCTATATGTGTCTTGAATTTTCTTTCATGACATCTCTCAGAAAAGCAACCTTTGTTCCTTACCTGGAAAGACTGCTATGAACCATGTGACTAAGCAAGGTACTAGCCTACTTATCCAAGGGGTTTATAGGCTTCAAAATCTGTTTTCCTTTCTTAGAGCTTTCTGGTGACACTCAGAGTCCTGGCATGTCTCTCTTTCAGACATGATATTCCAGGAAAGTTTTGGTTAATAAATCTACAATTGGAAACTGATATGTCTTTTTATGAAGAAATCAGATTCTTATTGGATTCATGCAAGTAAATATATTGCCATAAGAATAATAATTACTACAAGCATAATTATTTTTAGTGTATTCAGTCTTATAGTCAAATTCTGTTTCTCCTAATTTTTCTTGCCAGTATTTCTATAAATCTATCCATAGATACTTTATAAAATAATATAAATGACATGGGATCTTGTCCTTTTTGCAAAACACAATATTTCACAATATTATAACTTATAATCATTAGATATAAATGAAAATATGTTAGAATCTATTTAATATGCATATATAAATATAACATAATTTTTATTTTCTTATTTGACAGAGCTTCCCATATACCTTTAGTATAAAATGTCCTTCATAAGGAGAGAAAGCACATATTAAATTTCAAACCATGGGAAGGTAATCAAATATATTATGTATTATTATTATTATTATTAAACAATATTAAGTAATCTACTTATTTAAAGTAATCAACTTCCTGATTAACATATATAATAATTATTTTAATAATATGTATAAAACCTTTGCTTCCTAGGCAAATATAGGAAAACCCATTTTTTTTCCCCCTTACTTTCAGAAATAGACTTATTTTTCTAATGGAAAACATACTGACATTCTTAAGAAGCATAACAGAGATAGTGAATTCCTTAGTGAGAAACAATTCCCTGGAACTTAGAAATCCCAAGCAGACTCAAATGACTTACTGCACAGTTATTTTCATGTTCTTACTCTTAGTTTTTGAGAGTTCCATCACATTTCCTAGCATTCCAGGTTCCTCCTCTCTGGGCACCATTTTTCTGGGGCTGACCAGCAGACTCTGAGCAATGGAGGAATAGATTGCTCTAACACAGGTTTCTGTGAAGGAGAGAGCTAAAGGACTCTTACTTTAGTAGTAAGAACAGTCCTATTCACCTGCCTCATTGGCTTTGTGTGTGTGTGTGTGTGTGTGTGTGTGTGTGTGTGTGTGTTGTTTTTTTTTAAATATATTTTATTGATTTTTTTACAGAGAGGAAGGGAGAGAGATAGAAAGTCAGAAACATCGATGAGAAAGAGAGATTGATCAGCCGCCTCCTGCATGCCCCACAGTGGAGACGTGACCACAAGCAAGGTACATGCCCCCAACAGGAATCGAACCTGGGACCTTTCAGTCCGAAAGCCGACGCTCTATCCACTGAGCCAAACCGGTCTCGGCCTCATTGGCTTTTTATTGTAAGAACAGCTTGAATTAAAATTAACCTCTATATATCAGCAGGGCAAGTATCCTTGAGAAAGTATGTGCTTCTACAAGGTCATATCTTTAAAGACTAAACATAAAGATTCTAACAAAACACCCTAGGGGATTAGACTTGTTTGGAAAAGTCAAGGCAAGGTCCTTCTAGAGGACCCCCCAACCTTTCATAGAATCCTCCTTACAGATATTCCAATTAAAGCCTGTGCTTCCCCACATCTGAAAATGAACTGTTGTTGAAAGCTTTATCTCTATGAAATTAAGCCCCTAGTTTCCAAGGTTCCATTTCCCTTTGACCCTCCAAGTAGTAGTGAAGTTGTGGCTTCAGCAGAGCTACAATTAAAGCCAGGGTCCAGCATTTCCATTCCATGTTGGTACAGTCTAATTCAGCATCAGACTAGCTTGGTTTATATACCCAGCCGCAGTCCATTAGTCCATTGCATGTGGGGTCCACATGGCCACATGGCTATGCAGCTATGGAAGGAATATGGGCAGGAGAAAAGCCAAAAGAAGCACAGAGTTGAGAGAGCCATGAGCCAAGAACCAAGAGTGAGCTCCTTTGTTTAAGGGATTATGTATTTCCAAATTTTCACAGACTTGCAGTGGCCCTGCCTATTCTGGCCAATGATCTCTGTTTTCGGTTTGACTGACAGGCAAGTATCTTCTCTATGTCACCCCAGCTTCACCGTGCATACATCTATCTCTTCTTTGTTGGACCTCTGGCCCCAGTGATATGTGGGGAATGGGCCAGTGGAAATGCAGCTTCATCAAATTACCATGTTTATAATGTCTAGCCTTCTCTTTTTCTATTCCTATTATTAACTAGTTAATTATACTAGTATCATTCCCACTTTATATTTTGTTTTGCAAATATCTCTTAAATCATTTACTTTTGGATAGATACAATCAATTATTAAAATAATGAGCACAGCTGATTTTTAGTGCTCTTTTATTATATTTTTAACATCTGTAGATTCTGTAATGTTGTCCCAACATTTGTTCCTAAGATTGGTAGCTTATATCTTCTCTCTTTCCCCCATCCCCCTTGGTCAATTTAGGGAATGATCAAATTGGTAAAATAGTCAGGTTTAGGGAGTTTTAGGAATTAGGGGATCCATGGGAGAGAACTGTGGGGCTGCAAATTTGAGGGGCTGGGAGCTACCAACAGGTATACATTTACAGAATGAAGGGAGAGCATGCCACTCAATTATAGAATAAAGGGGAAAGCCATGGGAGGTAGAAAAACAAAAGGGAGAAAAAAGAGGTGGATCCCTCATAGGGTTTGAGCTCTGAAGATGCTATAGTGACCAATCAGAGGGGATATCAGGACACAAAGAACTACAGCCTTTATAGATCTTAGGAAAGAGAAACTTAGTGGGTCTCCTCCCCCTCCCACTTGGGAGTCTGCTTGTTTCCCAATAAATTTCCACCTTTTGCTATACCACCTTTTATCCGTGGCTTCATTCTTGGAATCTACCTGGACAAGGACCCCGGAAATCATCTTTGCCTCCTGCCCAGAGGAAAACAACAAATTTCAGTTTAATTTCCACATTTCAGCACCAGCTCTTTCTTTAACCAAATTTTTTTCTTTGTTATATTTTTGGCAGTTTTGTATATTTACATTCTTATTTTTATTTTCTACTTTGAACTTGTTTTGGATCAATTTATTGTCCTTTTTTTAGCTTCTTGAGGTAGAAACAATGTATTTATTTGAGCATGTTCTTTCTAAATGTAAGCATTTAATGCTATATATTTCTCTTTAAGGTTTGTTTTAGCTGCATTTTATACATTTTTATATATTGTGTCTCTTTGTTCATTCCTGTTTTTTTCTTTTCTTACTCTCTTTGACCTATTTGTGACTTCAAAGGGGTCTAATTTCCAAATATTTGCAGATTTTCACTTATATTTGTGTTAACTTTTCTAATTTAGTAAGGTCAAATAGCATGTGTTATATAATGACTAGTTTTTAAAATATTTCAGGGTTGTTTTAGAATCCATAATTTAGTTTATCTTATGAATATCTCATGTAAATTTAAAGAGAATGTGTATTTTTCTATTATTAATAAAGAGTTACAATGTCAGTTATGCCACAAGTTTTAATATTTTTGTTCAGATTCCTTTTTTTTAATATATTTTATTGATTTTTTTATAGAGAGGAAGGGGAGAGATAGAAAGTCAGAAACATATATGAGCTCAGTGTGTCAGTCAGGGAGAACTCTAGCAAAGCCTGATAGTTAGATTCCCCTCTGTGTTCATTGTATCTGGGCAGGCCAGCAAGAATTTTTTTTTACCAAACATTTGTCTTTTCCTTAGTAAATAATGGCATATAAAGCTCAACTGCCTAATCCACATTCTTATGGCATCCCCAAATGAACTTATATATTTATTTTCTTATTTTAATCTCTCTAATGTTAATTTGATTATTAATCCAATTAGAAAGTTGGAAGGAAGAGAGTTTTCTGTGTCTCTCACAACGTAAATAGAGCTGTTCCAGCTTTCTTTCAATGAATACTTTGGTGGTATATTTTTCATCCATTCACTTTCAGAATTTCTCTATCATTATAGTTGAAGTAGGTTTCTTTAAGAATATATGGATATTTCTTGCTTTATATCCAATGACAGTCTGCTTTTAATTAATTATTTACATGTAATTATTAAAAGTAGTTTAGAAGTTATCATCTTGCTAGCTCCCTTTCATTTGTTCATTCTGTTTATTTTCTTTTCTTCTTATGCCTTATTTTATATTAGTTATTTTATAACTCTTACTATCTCAACTATTGGCTTATTTTTTATACCTTCCATATAATGGCCTGGGGTTGAAAAAATCCACATTTTATTAATAGTTTTCTACCTTTCTATAAAATTATACCTGCTTTACATACAGTATAATTACGTTAAAGTATACTCATTCAATTTTTCCTTCCTTTGTACTCTTTTTATTATATACTTTATTTTTATAGATGTTATAAACACATAATACATTACTACTGTTGAAAAAGAAAGAACTGCAGCTTCAAATCAAAGCAAAAGTTTATTTTGGGTCTTAATGAATTCAAATTCTTGAAACAGATTTCAGAAGAAACTTAAAATGTGCTCTGAGGATGGTAGAGAAAAAGTTTATAAAGTAAAAAAATCACAAGTTTACAAAAATTGTTTTAAAAGAGTTATGATAGATATAGGCAAAAATAACTAGCAGTAACCTATATAGAGTAGGTTACTATGCTAATTGTTAGGTTGAAGTTCAATATAAGCTTCATTCTGAGAACTGGAACAGAATGTAGCCATTTGCTACTGGCACAGTCTGAAAGTTTATGTTCCATCCAGGTGTGGTGGTGCATAAAACCAACTTTCCCAGTGGCCTCCAACTCCACTTTAGAGCCCCCTGAGATTAATGAGTCCATTTTGGATGTTTCTGTTCACACTTCTAATTTTTCTTTAAATATTCAGTTAGCTTTTAAAAACAAAATGGGTTTATATTCTACTCTACTTTCAGTGCTCTTTATTAACTTAGTAGATCTGTTGGTGGTAAAACCAGACCTTGGTTCAGCAACCTCAGTGCTAGAGTTCTGACTAAGATGAATTCAGAGCCAAGACTCAAACTGTAAGAGAAAGTATTTAGAAAGTCACAGAAGTAGACATGAGCTGAAAAGATATGGGCTCATGAAACAAGTTTCAGAGACAAAAGAATGGCCCGGGAGCTTAGGAGAAAGAGAGAGGCAAGGCAAATGCACTTGGGGGAGGGTGTGGAAAGGTGTGGGCATGCTCCATAGTGAGAGCCAGGCATTGGGTCCCTCTCCTAAGGGCATTTTAGGATGGGGATTTTAGAAGAGGTTCCAGAGGAGGACCTCAATAGAATATTCATCAGTTAAAGGTGTGCTCTTTCAGGGTTCTGGTCTCCACTGATAGATCAACACCAAGGCAGGGCGTCACTAGACAATGCAGCTGGCCCTGAGGTGAGCCATGCCAGCACTTGTCTGGTTTTGCTGCTTTTCTAGGCTTGCAGTTGAAATGCAACCGAGGCCTAGATCTTTTTTCTCTCTAGGAGTTGGTGCTTATGGGAGTGGTAGTGCAAACCCATATGGGAGTCCCATGAGGACACTTCTTGGCTCCCTGCTCCTCCTCCACCAAATGATTAGCAACTTGCTAGAGGAGGAAAGTGTTGCTGTTGTGCACAATGTGTCTTTTTGTGGCAACGTGAGTAAAGAATTCCAGATGCACACCCATGGAGAAGTTTAAATGTGGTGGTGAGATTTTATTGTGAATTAAGGGGAATTAATACACCCTCAGGGACCTAGTGAGTGAGCAGCCTCTAGAACTACTGCCCTGAGGCTTCTGTTAATTCTCCATATATCTTCTTGTAAAGGACAAAAAAACATTTAAATTATCCAACCCCAATTTCTAAGTTTTTGTGGGTTGGATTAAGCCCTCCTCCTTAAACATTCTATTGGGGTTTCATACCCTCTGTCCAATCTAATGATCTTTCTGATTGTTCCCATGATAGGCCCCGCCCCTCTATTTTGACACCCTGACTACCATTGTGCATGTTCACAATTTTCATTACATCAGCTAGTTCTTACTGTACATACACCAAATAGAGGAATTTCTTACCCCACCTCTGGTACCTGGCTTTTAGCATGTCTAAGATGTTCTTTCCAGTTCTGGGACTAGTGGCAGCCCCACTAGAGTGTGTTAATGGATCTTTTTACCAGTGAGCTAGATGAAAATTCTGTTCTGTTATCTGTTCCCAATTCCCAGTTTATGAAAATTAATCCATTTTCTTTGACTTTCTTCCTTATATTAAGAACTCTTAATTGCCTACACTGACAAAAGATCAGGATAGTGGCTGAGCTGTATGACCAGAGATATGAAAGGTCAGAGGGTCTAATCTGAAGAACAAGTTATTTGAAAGGTCACTGTGCTTAAATGGCATGACCAGGTGATATGCTATGGGAGCCAAGGTCACTCTGGGGCTGAGGTCCCAGTTTTGTCATTTGCTAGGCACTTGGGGCTTTCCACCTTGGATTTTCCACCCTGGACTCTGGTCCTTGTCTGGACATGTGTGTTTAACTTCCTACCACAGATCCTAATTTCTGTCTTGTATTAACTCTTCTTTCAGAAAAACTTCTTTTAACCTTATATAGTGCAAGCCTAATGACAATATAATGTTTTTTCCACCTTGACCTTTAAAAGATTTTTGGTGAATTTACAATTCTGATTGGGATATGATTTTTTTTTTCTTTTTAATGTTTAAATTATTTAAATTATAATATTTAAAAATATTTTATCCATATTATTCTAGCTTTTACTACTGTCGGAAAGAATGAGTTCCAGGTAAGCAAGTGCTTATATTTTATTTTTATTTGGAGGCCATCTGCTTTCTTCAGTATCAGGTTAGCTGATCAGTCAATATCACCTTGGTTTTCTGATGGGTTAAAGAGAAATTATGAATTTATAGCATATCCAGAGTTGGTGGTGGTGGTAGGTTTGAGATGTGCTTGTTCAAATTCTCTATCCTAAGTGGAAACTAGAAGTCAGTTAAGTGTTATTAAATAAATCGTAATTAAGAATTTCAAAGAAGATACCTATTTAAAGTGTTATACCTTTATTTACTCATGTTTAATTGATAAAAATGGAAATTTATCTTATTTTTATATCTTTACTTCAAGTTGGAGATAAAGAACAGCTTGCCTTTATCTGCCGGGGAGTAATCTTTCTTATAGATTGCTTTTCTATTAAATTACTTAGTAGTTTGTAATGTAAAAAAGTGCAAAGTACTAGTAGTTTTTATATAAACAATGAATTTACAAATGTTTGTTGTATAAATTATTTTATCTATAAACTATTTGATAAAATAATGAGATTTGAACAAGCATTGTGCATACTGTCTCTTCATTTTCTTCTGAAAAAATTAAATCCTAATAATAAAGATCAGATAGGAAAACAGTAGTTGCATAAAAAAGATTTTTTAAGATGTCATATTGTATTTTGAAAGTAATTTTAATTAATCTTTGTGGATATTTAAAAATTAGATAATATAATCTATCTTATAACTTCATAGTTTGAGAAATATGTGTTAGCCAAGCACAGAAAGTTAATAAATTTTATATCTCCTCATCCACATTTTTTTTCTGATTCATGCTATCTTGCAGTTAGCTTGTTGGTAATAATCTATGTTCTCTGATGCTCCTCTCGTAGAGCTAGAGAAAAAGAAATAAGGAAAAGAATCTTAAATGCATTGTTAATTAAGGTGAAGGTATTAGTCAAAAACATATATGTATAACCCATAGACAAACCCAACACCAGAGGGAAACAATGGAGGTAGGCAAAGGAGCAGAGGGGCCTGAGGCCATCTGTTATAGTTTAAATAATTAAAAATCTATAGCTAATAAAATATCTTTAAAATATGTGTGCTATTCTTCACAAATGATTGTAATATTATTGATGTAACTTAGACATAGTTTCATTTTTTTTTCAAAAAGGGTGATGACTTGACTTGATTCTGTATTTTGCATGATTTATAATAGCATCACCTAAACATAGCATTATGTGCATATGGCTATAGTATCTTGAATTATTTAATACTCTATATTCATACAAGCGAGACTACTAGATGTGTGAGTTAAATTTTTTGTTATGTAGGCATTAACTTTAAATGTTCTTTAAAATTTTATCAGTGTCATTCATTATAATTTAAACATTAAAAAATAAATAAGCAACCTAGATAATAAATAACTCCCACTTTTTCTTTGAAATCTTTCATAGTAATCACTTTTTATTTTAAATTCCAATGGAAGCAAATGTAATCTAATTTGCACTGGTATATCATATATCATGTCAAATGTATCTTGTGAGATGGGTTAAAAATTTTATACAAATATGGCAATAGAACATTTGGTATTCAAAATTTGACTATTACTATTTCTTTATATTAAATTGAACTTTTCTCATTAGACATAACCACATACATGGTTCTAATTTATAAAATTGTCTAAACAGCTGTATCATTTTTTAAATGTGCTTTACTAGACTTATCAAAGTATGTCAAAAGAAACTTTATTTTAAAAATTTAGGACACTCCTTCGCTTTTACATAAAAACAAATAGCTCACTATATTTTGAAAAAATATATAGTCTATATATTGATGCTTCAAAATGGTCACATTTTAAAAATTATAGTACATGAATGTTCACAGTTTTTGGATGCTGAAAATGTTTTTTTTTATATATTTTATTGATTTTTTTACAGAGAGGAATAGAGAGTTAGAAACAACAATGAAAGAAACATCAATCAGCTGCCTCTTGCATACCTCCTACTGGAGATGTGCCCACAATCAAGGTACTGCCCTTAATCAGAATCAAACCTGGGACCTTTCAGTCTGCAAGCCAACACTCTATCCACTGAGCCAAACCAGATAAGGTTTGTTTTTATCTTTACATTTTTGGCATTAAATTCCCATTATTATTTCTAAATCCAAGAAACAACATAAATGAATACATTAATTACATATTTAATTATATCTCTACAATGTTGTAACTATTTTTTTTAAATATATTTTTATTGATTTCAAAAAGGAAGAGTGAGGGAGAGAAAGCTAGAAACATCAATGCTGAGAGAGACTTTGATTGGCTGCATCCTAAATGCCCCCTACTGGAAATCGAGCCCACAACTCAGACATGTGTCCCAACAGAGAATCTATCCACCACCTCCTGGTTGATAGGTCAGTACTCAACCACAGAGCCACACCAGCCAGAGTGTAGGTACATTTTAAAAAGGAATTTGCACAAACTTATTAACAACAAAAAAAGTGTCTAATTAACAATATACATGCATGTGTATGTATATGTATATGTCTATATATATGTATATGTCTATATATGTGTGTGTATGATTAATGATATTGGAAATATTTAAAACATCACAGTAGTCACATCTAGTCGGAAGAAGATGAAGATTGGAGAAGAATGTAGTTAGCTATGAGGCTTCTATATAAATTTTATTACATATAAATAATGGGATACATATTTAAATACTTTAAATATCCCTAATACATTATTACATATACTAGAGGCCTGGTACACAAAATTCATGCATGAGGTGGGATGTCCTTCAGCCCAGCCTGCTCCCTTTTAAATCTGGAACCCCTTGAAGGATGTCCTACTGCCCTTTTAGGTTGGATCCAGATAGTATCAGGACTAAATGGGCAGTCAGACATCCCTCTCACAATTCAGGACTGCTGACTCCCAACTGCTCATCTGCTTGCCTTCCCAATTGCCCCTAACTGCTTCTACCTGCTAGCCTTATCACCCCCTAACAACTCTCCTACCAGCCTGATTGATGCCTAACTGCTCCCCTGTCAGTCTGTTTGCCCCTAACTGCCCTACCCTGTGGGCCTGGTCACCCCAAACTGCCCTCCCTTGCAGGCTTGATCTCCCCCAACTGACCTTCCTTGAGGCTTGGTCCCTTCCATCTGCCCTCCCCTGCTGGCCATCTTGTGGTGGCTAACTTGTGTCCACATGGGGGCAGGATCTTTTGACCACATGGGGGCAGTCATTTTGTGTGTTGGAGTGATGATCAATCTTCATATTACTCTTTTATTAGATAGGGCAGAGGCCTGGTGCATGAATGGGGGCCAGCTGGTTTGCCCTAAAGGGTGTCCTGGGTCAGGGTAGGTATTCCCTTGGGGTATGAGGTGGCCTGGGTAAGGGTCTCTGGTTTGCAGACCTGACACACACCCCAGCCACCCAAGCAGAGGCCCTGGTATCTGAGATTTATCTTCTACAATTGAAACTTTTGTAGCCTAGAGCAGAGCCAAGCCTTCTACTCACACAGCCATTGAAACTTTGTTGTCTTAAGTGGAGTCTTGCTGGTCAGGGTGTGTAAAAAGCTTGGCTTACTCCATGGCCAAGGGCAACCCAAACCTCCCTCCTGCTCTCTCTGTGGCTGTAGCCATCTTGGTTGGGTTTATTTGCATACTCACTCTGATTCGCTGGTGGAGGTTGCTGGTGGGCGTGGCTTATGGGTATAGCGGAAGTGTGATCAATTTGCATATTACTCCTTTATTACATAGGATATATATGCCTATCCATAAATAAAATGAATAAAAATATAATCTAGGAATTTAAATACAATCTATATATATACAAAAGCCTAAGCAACCAATGATCTAATGGCTGAATGACCAGTTGGCCAGTCGTTATAATGTACACTGACCACCAGGGGCCAGACATTTGATGCAGGAGCTGTCCTCTAATGGTCAGTGCACTCCCATAGAGGATTGCTGCTCAGCTGACCAACCCATCCTGGCAACCTACCAGCCTGGCTGCAGCCACTCACTCCCTCAGTAGTCCTGTGGGCCTAATCTCTGGAGAACAGGCCAGGAAGCGATGGACCAGTGCCACTGGCATAATCTTGATAGTACCGTTGACCTCTTGGAAGTTGACCTTGGGCACCATGGCAGCTTCCGCTCCCTAGATACTCTGCAAGGAAAAAAGAATATTAAAGTGGCCACTAGATGGTTCTCAACAACCAGTGTAAACATCAGTTGGACAGATCCAGGTCCCAGGCCAGCATGGGCTTCCCACTACCAGTTCAGAGGGCCAATCATGTCCTAGCCTCTGCCCCCTTCGATGGGCACCAGATATAGGGCTTATGGCTGGCAAGCGCAACTATGGCAATCTGGACTGACTGGGAGTGAGCACACAACAGGTGCAGCAGGGCTAAAACGAGTTGGAGCAGCAGGCAGGAGTGGCAGGGAGCATTAGACTGCAAGTTTCAGCCTGATCTTCATGGGGTCACCCTGAGGGACCCCACCCATTTAAGAATTCATGCACTGGGCCTCTAGTTTGTATATAAGAGCTCTAAAAGCAATCGAATCATTCCCTAAAGAAAAGTCAAATAAGTACTAAACTGTCTTAGGAAATCCAAATGGAGATGGAATAAGGAAATGTGACATAAACTGTAAACTATAAAGGAAAATGAAATTATTTTCATAATGACCACCATTATAGTAAAGGAAATTCATTAAATTCTTTCACTCTAATTGAGGCTCTTGGGCTAGCTTGACAAATGAAATTTGGCTACATTCCAATTATAGAAACATACTGATTTAGTATGATAAACAACTAGATTTTAGTAAATTGCATTACTAGTCATATTAATGTCAGGTAAAATAAAAAAGTAAATCACAAAAAGATTAAAATAGAAAAAATTTACATAGTACAATATCTGGCATAAAACAAGTTACATGGTAGTTAAAATATAAAGAAATATACTTAAAATACAAGGATGTATTTGATAATTGGATTTTTGAGATAACTTTTCCTGGAAAAACTCAATCATTACCAAAAAAGGCAGTCCCAATTTGAAAATATAAATGATAATAGCACTGAATAAAATATAAAATCCTTGTCCTATTGGAAGCTTATATTTTTGTTGGAGAAATAATAAACAAAATCAATAAATATATTATTTTATTTAATAATACATCATAGCTGAAGGTTTGAAGTCTATATTCAGTAAAAATATAACTAACTTATACTATACTAGAGGCTTGGTGCATGAATTCTTACAAGAGTGGGATCTCTCTGCCTAACTGGTGATCATGGCTGATTGGGGCAATCTCGTCCAGTCTTGGGGGCTGAACCATAGGAGTTTGGATGGCTTCAGGAGGTTGACTGTGGGAGTGCACTTACCACCAGGGGCAGCTCCTGCATTGAGCATCAGTTGCCCCCAGGTGGTCAGTGCACCTCATAGAGACCGGTCAACTGGTCATTCAGTTGACCGTGTAATGGTCCCTTAGGCTTTTATAGATATAGATAGTAATTATTGTTTTCAATAAAAGAAGGGGAAAAAACAGTTAAGTGTGATCAGAGTGTAGGCAAGTGGTAAGGACTTTCAGTTTCAGATATGATACTTCAGAATAGGCTTCATCAGGAAAATCACATGTCATGACAAATCTTGAACTAGAAATAGGTTAGCCATGGTTTATCTGATGGTAGGACTTCCAAAGCATAAGAAATAGTCAGTAATGGTTTGGAGCAAGCAGATAAGAAATAAAAAAAGGACAGGATAAGATAAATGTAGGAAAAAGCAGGTAACTAGAGAATGATCAATAGGGCTTTATAAGTAACTACAGAATAATTATAGAATTTGCCTTTGACTCTTAATAAAATGGGGTGCAACTTTAAAGTTTAAGCAAAAGAATTGTGGAAAATGAAATCAATGTCATCCATCTTAGGGTATAGAGTAAAATTAATCATGTAGTTCAGCTTATAAGTAAAGGGAAAACATTCAAATAGGTTGACACTATATATATATATATATATATTACTATGGAATCGAAACTGAACAACAAATGAGCCCAGGCTGCCTGTCACTACTTTGAGGCAATTAAGGAGAGACAGGGTTGACTCATGTATGAGCATTTATTCCAATACTGCCAGCAATATGGGAGAGCAGCAGGTCATCCATGAAAATCTATTATATCCCTCCCCATAATACAGCTGCTTATCCCTCCCCATGATCCAGCTGTAACAAATATTGGTTGCAGGTTACAGGCAATGCAGGCTGAGAGTCTCAAAGGGCAGGGGAATCCCATACTAGATTGTTTTGGCAACAAGGTTGTTAATTTTTCTTTATTATTTTTTAAAATATATTTTATTGATTTATTACAGAGAGAAAGGGAGAGGGATAGAAAGTTAGAAACATTGATGAGAGACAGACATTGATCAGCTGCCTCCTGCAAACCCCTACTGGGGATGTGCCCAAACCAAGGTACATGCCCTTGACCAGAATCAAACCTGGGACCTTTCAGTCCACTGGCTGACACTCTATCCACTGAGCCAAACTGGTTTCGGCAGATTGTTAATCTTTCCATGCAGATAGGCAGTTCTTAGAAAAGGAGAATGGACCACCTCCATTAACTCCTATGTTCCAGGGAATACAGTTCTCAACCAGGTCGGAATGTGCGTCCTCTAATCAGAACAGAACAATCATGGCTAAAAGAGAATGATTACTAGTTCTTATAACTATAGCTACTCCCCACTATTCTATTTCTGCCCCTAAAAGGATTAGAAGACAAAGATAAAATTTCAGTATTAATATTGTAAAAATTCAGATTTATTCTTGTCTTACCAAAATTTTCTACTTTTCTAAGTAGACTGATTTTTTTTAGCAAAAGAAAATATTTCCATTTATAATTCTAAGCTTAAAGATACATATTCTAAAATGTTCACTTCTGTCTATATGTCTTAAAAATGTTTTGGATAACACATTTTTAGAAATAGCATAATATTTTATGTTGTCTTTTAATAAAAATTATCCAGAGATGTACTTTTTCCTACATAGCAATTTTTGTGAAAATATTTTCCTTATTTATAATTTGCAAAATTTACATTTCAAAATAATGTGTACAATGTTATAGTACTGCAACATATGTATTTGTGTGTGTGTGATTTCATTGAGACATTGTTGATTAGCTTGCTGCTGGGGCCCAGCCAATTGAGACTGAGCAAAATGGGCCAGACATGCCCTGGATCCCTCCCATGGCTTTTCCCCAACTGACAAACCTCTTACATCCCTCCCCAGCCCCAATTGTGCACTGGTGGGGTCCCTCGGCCTGGTTTGTGTCCTCTTGCAATCTAGGACCATTCGGGGGATGTCAGAGAACTGTTTTCTGCCTGATCCTGCAGGGCCAGGCTGAAGGACCCCACTGGTGCATGAATTTGTGTCCCGGGCCTCTAGTCATATTATACGAAAATATTTTGCAGATGCTAACTAAACATAGGAGTAACTTGTTAGGCCACATGGATCTATGTAGCAAAACTGAGTTTCCCACCTTGCTCTGGGTGCTTTTTCTTAAGGCACACATGAGCATGGATGCAGATTACATTATTAATGAAGTGATGACCTGCCTCTCTTTTCAAAATAAATATCTACCATATATTATTCCATTATGTTCTCCTAATCTCTCTTTGAAGTGTATGTCTTCACATAGAACTTTGTAGTCTAGACAGAATGCTTAATACAAAGTTAAATTGAGTTTGTATCTGACAAGTCCTGTTTTCTTGATTGCATCCAATGTGGAGCGCTCATGTATATTCACAAACCCTGGCATTCAGCAGAACTCTCCTTATCAGGAGGAGAAGTGTGGATTCAAATTAGCGTTGCATGTGAGACAAGGGCTTGCATAAACCGGGGCTTGTTAAAGCAATGTTAATGAGCCCCCATTGTATTGAGCAGTTTCACTTTTCCAGTCTTTTGTATTTGTTCACATGAGGCCTGGGAAGATGCTGAACTGATTAAGTCTGAAATGGGGCTAGAATCTACTATGCCACTGGGCTGAAGGGAATTAGAAAAATTAGGAACAAAAGGAAATTTAAAGTTTGCTTTAGGTTAAAACATGTCTTGTAACTTACCCCATGTGTCAGAATTTTTAGCATATTTTAAAAATCTGGCCAAATAAACCATGCATAAGATTGTTAAGCCAATAGTTAGCTGCATTTGTATTTTCTAGTGTAATTTGGACAGAGCTTCCTAAAACTTTTCTGACTTATTTGCTACTGCTAAAATTACTGTTCCCACTGTGAAAGCCTTTTCATGTGCCCAGATAAAATACATCCTATGATGTACTTTTCCTACTGGGAAAAATGAAATCAGAAAGCATGAAAACCTGGTCTCTTCTCAATGATTATTCTTGGTATTTTACTTTTGTACCTTATAAGATTAGAAGGAAAGATTTGAAAGTGAAATTTAAAATTAGTATAGTCTAGCTTAATTCTTCTAGCAACTATCAAATGATACATAATGAAATCTCAATTTAAAAACACTATATTAAGTATTAAAAATTGATACTTTACATGACCACCTGCCACAGAGCAGATGTACAAACACAGGAATAAACGTAAACATGTACTTTGACATACTCCTAACATACTTGCTTAGGTCATGGACTTTGAGGTTATCAAGCTTTAACTTTTTTCAAGATTCCAGATATAGGAAATTTAAAATTGATACAAAGAAGTGATATTTATCTTGCCAAACTGACACAGTACAGAGAATATATTTTTCATCATCCCACTGAGGATTTGGTAACCACTGTTTGAAGAGCTCTTAACCACTGTTTTTAAAACTTGTGAATGTTTGCCCTGCCCTTAATGGATATCAAATGTCAATCACTCTGTGGCACTTGAGAAGTTATACCTTTTTGAAAAATATGGATGAAAATAACACCAATCTATACTAATAATAAAATAATATGCAAATATGTCAGGACACTCTCACACAAGGATCGAGCAGCAGGCTGAGTAGGGTGACTAGGCCAGCAGGGGCAGTAGTGAGGGGCGACCAGGCAGCCAGGCAGAGGCTTTTAGAGGTGATCAGGCAGACAGGCAGGTGAGCAGTTAAGAGCCAGTGGTTTGGATTGTGAGACCGATGTCCAACTGCCAGTTTAAACCAGCAATCAGACATCCCCCAGAGGTCCCAGATTGGAGAGGGTGCAAGCACGGGGCCTTTAATCCTATATAATAAAAGCCTAATATGCAAATTGTCCCCTCAACCCAGAGTTTGATGAGGAGTTTGACCAGGGGGCAGGACCAGTTGGCCAACTGCCTATCGCCCCTATCCCAGCTGGTTCCACCTTTACTGACCCCCACCCCCACCCCCAAGCACCACCACCAATTGGAGTGGGCTGGCTGGGCCACACCCATGTATGAATTCATACACCAGGCCTCTAGTATAATAATATAGGAACTAGGAAGCAGTCTCCCAGCTATTCAAGAAACATGATAGAAATCATTATATATATATACATATATATACCTTTTTATAAAAGTAACCTACTGTCCATGGGAAAATATTCCAATATTCCTCCTTATTTCTCCTACCACTATTTTATTATTGTGAGAAAAAATTAAAATGTTCTAAATATATTCTGAATATTAGTAAATGCTACAAAATACAGCTACAAAGTTAAAAAAGTTGAAATAGCACACAATTTCTTACAGGAGAGGGATTAAGGTTTTACTTTTTGCTGTCACCTAATTGATGTCTTTGTTACTTTTACAATGAACAGTATCTGGATAACATTGAATCATAGTATGTCAATGAAGAACAGTACTTGGAAAATGTATTGACTAATTACAAGACTGGCCTGGATGGCTACATATTGGTGTGGGGAAATGCAGTTGCTTTTCTAATAGAGAAATGTTTAGGATTTATTGCTACTCATCATTAAAATTAGAGACAGCTAATAGATCTAAAGGTTCTTCTTTAAAAAATTTAACCTACATAAACTTTAGAGTTATAAAATCTAATTACATCAAATTTAAGTATTGTTTCAAGAGCACTAATAGGCATACACTGTTATTTGAACTTACCAAAGTTTCTGAAATCTCTAAATATTTTGAGTTTCATAAAGAACCTCAGGTTCTCCACTTTGGTGTTCTTGCTCTATCCATCCACTCTGCACAGAAAGAGTAGTGTCTGCTTGCATCTCAATGTCGTGGTTTCCTTCCTTCCTTTAGGCTTCTACTTCTCTCAAAGTTCTTGATCTTATTTGTAAGGGGACTACTTATAGAAGTCCCCTGCCACACATTTTTTTTTTCTTATTGCATCTTACAGGCTTTTTTTATGACATCTAGCAAAAAGTAATAAAGTATTTATTTATATGTTTGTTTATTTACTGTCTAGCAACCCCACTAGGTAATCATTTCCAAGTAAATATGGGTGTGGCAATTTGTTCATCATTGTATACCTAGGACCTAATGTATTTTCTGGCACATAAGAGGAACCGAATGAATACTTATGGCATGAGAGCATCATGAGGGGAATAAAATACATCTTGTTTAGTATCTTAAGGGTTAACCATTAAGTGAAAACTATGTTGAAGTAGGAAATCCCAAAGCAAGCCCCTTAGACTACAAAAGCACTTGTTACGTGTGGCATCTAAAGGTCAGCAAGTGCTTCATGAAAGCCTTTTGCTGACAGCTGTCATTACAACTTTACTACAAAGTACTGCCTAGCCATAAAAGCACTCATGGGGAATGGTCAGCACTCTGAGACCAAAGGTTTAAGGCTGGAGCTATCTTTACATGTCAGGTCTGCTTACAAATAGAGCAGTAAGCAAGGTGAATGAAGGGTGTGTTCCAACCTGGGGAGTAGTGGAGAAAGGGGGTGAGGAGACAGTAACTGTGACTTTGAATGAAAAAAATTGCAGTTTATGATTTTAGATCCTGAGCTACCTCACTGTAAGACATGAAATATTAAAAAAAGAGCTAAACACATACAAGAAAAAAACTGTGACCATTCTGTTGACAATGATCTCTAAAATGTAGAGCAATTTAAAGATCTCAGTTTAGATGGAATGGAGAAATGGACTGCAGCATTTTTTAAGTCTCAAAATTGTGGGCATGTCTGTTGTGTTTCTGAAGTATGACAAAAGGATAGTTTTTCATAATAGTGAAGTAAGATTTTGCTTTCACAGAGTTAGTCATTTTGGTTTATATAGCTTGAGAATTCCAGTGGCCAAAGAAATTATAAGAATGTAACAGAAAGAAGCAATGCTAAAAAATAGAACAGGCCCATTATTTTCAACAGAGGATGGACCTGGCACTGAGAGGTTGTCAAAAATTGCATAATTGTATATGTAAAAGCCACATAATGACAGCTGCTGTGAGGATCACATGAGATAATAGTGCTGAACAAAGCAAACTGATGTGCTTGTATAACTTATATGTAAGCTGTGTTCCTGACTGTGTTTAAATGTGTATATATGTTTTTTGTTTTGTTTCTTTTTGATTGGTTGAAGAAATTCTATGCCATTGGTGACCTGGATTAGAAAAAGTATTCAACTGACAATCAGACTTTCTAATTGTGTAACTTTTTGGACTTTCAGATTTTATTTTCTGTGAATTTTAAAGTAAGAGGAGATCATGTAGCTGATATGACACATGTTATGAAGTTAAAAGTCAGGTGCAGGGAAAAAATATTGTATTTATACCTGTGATTCTCATATCCCTCAGGTGTTGGCCCTTCAGTCAGCATCAGCTATAATTCCGTTCCCAAATCTCCTGCACTGAAGCGATAGGATATTTTCTCATCTCTGAATCTTCCCTTTCAAATAAAAATTCCAAAGGTTACTGAGAAGATAATTCCTAGCTCAGATACCAAGAAAAGAGAGATCAGAAAAACAATAGCATACCATTCTTACCCCATAAAATCCTCAATTTTAAGAGAAATTCACTAAAGTTAGTCTAAAAATATTGTCTTTCCCAAGTTACAGAAATATAAATATGCCATAACTACTTCATAAGCTCTTCTTCTAAACTGTATTCTGATGGATATAGATATGCCCAGGCTTAGCTTCTGTAGAGATGTGAAATAGCATGATAATAAAAATAACTCCCTTAAATCACTAGAGTTCACTCTTTTCCCTATTTGGTTTTATATTCCTTCACCTTTAATCTCCTCATTACCTTCAATCATCTCTATTTTATTTTATTTTCTTCCCTGCCATAAACTTTATTTTAATAATTTATTTTTAACTAGAGGCCTGGTGCACAAAATTCATAAATAGGAGTAGGCAGTCCCTTAGCTCAGCCCGCACCCTCTCACAATCCAGGACCGTTAGGGAGATGTCCCTCTTGCAATCCAGGACCACTGGCTCCTAACTGCTCACCTGCCTGCCTGATCACCTCTAACCATTTGTCTGCCTGAATGATTGCCCCAACAGCCTCTGCCTTAGCCCCTGCCACTGTGGTTTCGTCTGGAAGAATAACTGGAATGACATCTGGAAGGTGCTTTGGCTGTCCAACCTAATTAGCATATTATGTTTTTATTATTATAGCTTAAATTTATTAGAGTGATATTAATTAATAAAATTATATAGGTTTCCAGTATACAATTTTACAATACTACATCATCTCTATTTTGTATTATATTTTTATCACCCCAAGTAAAGTATCCTCCCATCATTATTTATTCCCTCATTCCTTTCTTCTTCCTTCCCCAAACCCTTTCCCTCTGGCACTTACCATACTGTTGTGTATGTCCATGAGTCTTTCTATTTTTAATTTGCTAAATTATTTCACCCTTCTTACCCAGCCCCTAATCCCTCCCTCTGACAGCTGTCAGTCTGTTCTTTGTATCCATGAGCCTGTCTCCACTTGGTTTGTTTATTTTATTTATTAGATCCCATATATAAGTGAAATAATCATGTCTTCACTTTTAAAATATTTTTTATTGATTTTTTACAGAGAGGAAGGGAGAGAGAGAGAAAGTCAGAAACATCGATGAGAGAGAGACATTGATCAGCTGCCTCCTGCATGCCCCACAGTGGAGATGTTCCCGCAAGCTAGGAACATGCCCCCAACCGGAATCGAACCTGGGACCTTTCAGTCCACAAACTGATGCTCTATCCACTGAGCCAAACCGGTATTGGCCATTTCTTTACTTTTAAAATCCACATCAGCCTTTAGATCAGTCTATCCTAGTGAGTGTCTTCTGGTGATTGTCCAGAAGACCTTTGTTATAGTGTAGTCTCTTCAGTTTTTGTCTGAATTTTGTCTCATTTAACATCGGAAATTACCTAAGTTTGTTTCTTCTGGCCTACTATTTTATTATTTATTTTATTTTACCCACACTGTGGGTATTTTTATTGCTTTCATAGAGAGAGGAAGAGAGATAAAGAGAGAAACATTGATGTGAGAGAGAATCATCCACTGTTTGTCTCCCCAAAGCACCCCGACTGGATCAAACCCTAAACCTAGGTATATACCCTTACCAGGAATAGAGTTTGCCAACTTTTGGTGCACAAATGAAGCTTAACCAACAGAGCCACGTGACCATGGCTTACATACCACTTTTAGAGCTCTATAAACTGAGCCTCTCCTATGAGTTTTTGTATTCATTGGTAGATTTCCTTATGCAGACGACTTGAGTAATAGATGGAGATGGCGCCATAGTGACTGTTAATCTAAGGGTGCTGATAGGCAAAGAGCAAGGCAAGCTTCACCCAATATAGAAGAATTATGCCTTGTAGGGTAGGCTCTAAGCCATCCAAGAATAACCCTAAAATCATTAAAGAACTGTTTTTCTTTGGGGATTTAAATATACATGCAACCCTGGGAAGACAGTATGTGACCAAGGAAGAATGGAAATTATAAAGGCAAGAGCTACTGGTTGTTCAATTTAAACAATCCCTGTGTTTGAAGTTTAGGATCAGTTTGCTATAGCATCTCTACTCTAGCCCATACTTTCCCCTCAAATTCTGGCCCTCCAGAATCCTGATGGTGGTATTCAGGAAGGATGTCCAGTCTATAAGCTGGAGTTCAAGGAGTACAATGAAGTCATAGACCACAAGCATTTAAAGATGCCATAGCAGCGTTTTTTTAATGGCACTTTGGGCCATGTTTTTGAGATTTTGTTGCTATGCATTTTCCTCCTTGGTCTCTGATTCATTATCTGGAATTTTACCCTATCTTCCAGACTCGAAGTTATGCAGCAGCAACATTCTGAAACACTTGCTCCAGGATCATGGAAAATTTCATCACCATAGGAAAGAATGTGATCTCTTCTTTATTTATAACTAACTCTAGCCTTTAAAGACAAGGGATCCGGTTTGAGATTTTAAATTCACTTTAGAAAATACTTATTTGTCTACTCGGTGTTGCTATTAAAGGCCTTATGCAAAGAAATGATGTTGTCATATAGCAGGGTTGCTGGGGTCTTTCTTTGATAATATGCTACTTGGTATGCATTTTAAGTGGACTCACGTGTTACATTATTGTTATGGAGAGGAAACTGATGTAGCAGCTTTCTTAATAGTGAATAAACACACAAACAGTGAAAAAATGAGATAATTTGCAGAAAGGTTAATGTATACATTTTAGGCAGGGATATTTAGGGTTCCCTTAAAAGGGTCAAACCCAAGCATTTAAAACAGAGTGTACATTTAAAATACTAGTAATGCCTTCTTTCCAAAAACAACATACTAGAATACTTGGTATAATTCTGCCTTCATCTCCAACAACTAGCATGTTGTTGCTGAATGCCCGAGTTAGCAGAAATTTAGTCTTGAAGGGATTCTTGCTTTAAGTCATTTCTAGATAACTAAAGCCTGAATAACTGTGAACCTAAGCACTACTAAAAGACAAAAATGTATAATCTCCTTGTAGAAGAAAATCTTCTTAGTTATTTCATCACAAAATCCTCTCAGATACGTCTGCCTTTTTCATAACCCAATAAGAAAAAGAATTCTATCAATATAATAAACACTATTCAACTATAGGTTTAATCAGTTCTCAAATATCAAGAGAAGAGAAGGGTTTGGAGAGGTGAATACATTTCTTCAAAGCTGCTTAACAGTAGATTAGTCTCAAGCAGCAAAAAAAAATCTTCAAATTTGTGTTATTTACATACCCAGTGATTTCTAGGCCAAATATGTGACATATATTTATTTACTATTCATGTTTATATAATTATCTAATTCTGCAATCATATATCCCACAATTATAAATTTTATTTAACATAAATGTAATTGTATCTGCACATTATATAATGTATTGCATAATTGTAAGTTTCATTTCTATTTAATATATTAGTTTATAAATAAAACTTTATTTTTAAATTTATATATTTATATATTATATGTTATTGAAGATTTTCTTCCTAAACAAATATATATCATTTTTTTATTTCTTCCTATTTCATATGTAGAAGCAAGATTGAAATCTTCTGACTTTTGAATAATGTAGTTGGTATTTTTACAGATTTATTTAATTTTGGAATAAAGCCTCTGAGCAAAACATCATTTTAACATTTTGGCTAAAGAATTCTAAACATGTCACATAGCATTTTATAGAAAATTGAAAAAATAGCCAACATTGAAAACATTGTGACAAGGTAAACTTCTCAATTTATTACTTGTTGATAATCAGTTATAGAGAACCTTAAAATTTCTGTGATTTTTACTGCTCTTTTTATCTTAATGTTATTATATTTTAACACTTACAAAACAGGATTGCATGTAGAGGAGGTAGTATTCTTTGGAAGAATTTTGTAGGAAGACCAGTATATTTCCAGATCCTATTATTAGAATTGTGTTAGACCATCAGGGACACAGATTTTATTTAACTAGACTTAAGGTAAATTACAAATTTCACACTACCTTATATGTTTCTCCCTTATGCTACTTGCATGTATGTCCCATGCTCTTGCTATGTTTCATCCCTATTTATAATAACCAAGATCTCTAGCTGAGCAGCTACTAGAGGCAATAAAGCACAACTGCATTAAGAGTTATGATGTGGGGTATCCTAATAATAATCCTGTGAATTAAGTACTTCTATTCACTCCATTTTATAAACAAGAAAACAGATTCAGAGAGGTAAAGTACTTGTATAAAGACAAATAGCTATGTGGTAGACACTGGATTTGAACTTAGGGGTCACTACTCTAAAATTCATACTCTTCACCATTAAGTGAGATCGCTTATTCAAAGAATTCCTGCCTGGACCCTTACTTCTTCTCTCATCAACATCATAAACTTACTGTCCCCTATCCACACACAATTCCAGTAAGTCATTTCCTGCACTTCTATTCAAATATGAGAGCACTATCTTTTAATGGTTATATTATTTATTTTTGTAGTATACTTCTCACCTTAAGGATACACTAGTATTTTCCCATATGCAAAGAGACACTGGGGATCTTTGAATGTAGATGGAGAATATATTGACAGAGTTGATTTCCATATCTAAAGAGAGATCACCCCCTATTGATCTTTTAATTTAACTTAAATTCCCAAATTACAGTCCCTTAAAACATGAGTAGAAAGAGGAATTGTTGTTTAATGAGTATAGAGGTTTAGATTTGCAAAATGAAAAAGTTTTATAGATTTGTTTAAAAAACAATGTGGCCCTAGCTGGTTTGGCTCATTGGACTGAAGGGTCCCGAGTTTGATTCTGGTCAAGGGCATATGCCCAGCCTGAGGGATTGACCCCCAATAGGAGGACATGTGGAGGCAGCTGATCAATGATTCTCTCTCATCCTTGATGTTTCTATCTCTCTCTCCCTCTCCCTTCCTCTCTGAAATCAATAAAAATATATTTTAAAAAGTAACAACAAACAATGTGAATATACTTAACACTACTTAGCCATTTAGATGGTTAAGATGGTAATTTTTAGCTGCTCTGCCTGGAGTAGGCAGTCACTGTGTCACTGATTCACTAACAAATTTTCTTTCATTTTAAATTCTAAAAAAGTAAAAGATAGTACATTTTAATTATGGATTTGTTGCCACTACAAAAATAGGGGAAAGCACATTATACCTCAATATATTTTTATTATAGATATAACATATATAATATAATATTTTAGTTTACATTTTTGAAACTTTAAGAGTTATTTCTTAAATCTATACCTTTCAGCATATACCTGTTTTCCTTAACTTATAAGATGTATTCTTTCTCCCATTTAATTCCTTTTTTTTTTTTTTTTTGCTACTCAGCAGATGGCTTGATTTGTACTTGACTGTTGACTATACTATGTAATATTTAGTAGTAATAGTTATAGAATCAGAAAAGCAGGATTAAAGGACAGAATATAACATTTTTGGCCATGTGACTTTGGGTAAGATACTTTCTTCTCTCCATAACAATTTTCTCCTTTGTAATGTAAATAACAACAGTATTCATTTCAGATGCCATGATAATTAAATATTATGCATTTAAATATCTTACTATAGTTCTTAGCTTATGCAGAACATCAACTGAATATAAAATATAGAATACAATTTTTTAACATTATCTTTTAAATTATATCATTCTGACTTCATAGTTTCTCTCTGGCATGAATCCAACATTGTTCTCTAAGGAAAATTATACATGAACAAATCTAAGTAAATATGGGCAAACATAAGCATATATTTGTGAAATTAATTTCCTTTTCTTATTGAGCAACAACTTGACTAAATTTATGTGCTTCTCATGCAATTAAAAGTATCATGCTGTTATAGAAAATCGGAATAACCAAACCATGCTTGGAGAGTTTGGAGTTACATTTAATACGCATGGATCCAGAGAAAGATGTTTCTCAAATTCTGAGCCCCAGCATGCAGAATTTTTTTGAATTTATATGTTTTTACCTTCTTTGTCTCCCAAATATGGAATATTTTCTGCCCCTTTGCAAGTTCTTAAAGGGCCCCTATATGCTGAGGCCTTGAGACCTCAATCAAAGACCTGGCCTGTGCCAGCACTGATAATTTTGTCCAGGGAAAGTTTAATGGCCTCTCTGAAGTGAGAATAGTCTCATTTTCCTTATTATTTAAGCAAGCAAGCATTTACAGAAGCCAATACCAAGGTTAAAATTTCAAATAGCAGTTTTTATATAATATGGATGCTTCAATGTAGCCAAGTTCTAGTTTACTAGAAATTGAGCAGAATAGTATGGTCCCCTCCCAGTGCCCTAGGCCCATAACATTTTCTCATTTACTGTCATCCATGCTCTCAATATTCTTGCAAGCTTAAGATAACACAGAAAATCTGACAAAGATGGTGAAACCATTAGATGGAAAGAGTCTATTTGGAGAAGAGTCACCCATTAAATAGGAACCTGTGTTTTGGACTTCACATAAACAAGAAATAACATATTTTGCCATTTATGGCAATTATATTTTATGGATTGTAAGGTTTGTTTGTTCAAGCTGCTCAATAAAGAATCTTAAAGTAACAAGGCAGAGGAATCTCACAAGGCTAGTCCAGCCTGATTTTGTGATCACTATGAGCAATGATTGATTGCTGTATGGCTCAAATACTTCCCTCTTGTGAATAAGAGTCTTCATTATAGGTTTCCTACACTCTCCCACCATTGTTAACTGGTCAAAGGGTAGTAGAAACCTTGCTTTTTTATTTCAGTTGTGGCTTGGGTGAGGGAAGTGGTGGTTCAGATATGGTAGTGAGGACTAAATAGTTGGAAAACCTGTGATTGAGCTGAACACAGTGATTATATTGAGAATTAATTATCAAGGCTTCTTTGGGGAAATGATGTGCATGTTGTCATATGTAAAGAAAGAATGTAAAAATAAATATTTGGTATTAAGGAGAGAATATTCTTAAGTTTTAAATAAACAGGCTAGCTCTTCACATCAGTAATTATTGTTATATTGTAAATCAGGAGATGCCTTAATCAATAAACCAAATTTATTTGGAGTCCTATTTGCTAGTACTAATGGGACCAGAGAAAAATCTTGCTTCTCAAAGTTTGGGGCCCAATATAGTGGAAGTATCCCTTATTCATACATTTTTCAACTCTTTATCTTCCAAATTTGAAATGAGACTTTTGGACCTTCTGAGAAAAAGTCCTAGGTGCTGGGACTGGGACGCAAGACCATATCTCAAGGCCTGGCCTAGTGCCAGCACTGACAAGTCTGTCTGGGGCATAGTTTATAGTCTCTCTGGAATGGGGAGTAGTCTTAAGTTTCCCTATTATTTAAGCAATCATTTATAGAAGCCAGAATAACAGGGTTAAATTTTAAACAGTAGTTTTTACACAAGATGAAGGTTATTATGCTTCATTATCCTCCTTTATTTCAGATGCAATGTTAGTCTTGTGTTTAGTTTGTTTTCCTAGCCAAAAGCCAAAAAGTTGAGCACCACATAGAACTTTAAGCAGAAGAAATTTCATTTCCCGTCATATTTCATTGTTTGAAGTACATAGTTTTGCCTACTTGTTGGGTGAAGGGAGGTACAATAAAATGTTATCTCCCATATGTTCAGATACACAAGGGATTGATAAGCATTATTAGTGTCTACCAGAGTGTTACCACAACATCATTTAAATGCTCTCTAGAAGGAGAGAAAGGGAAGGAAGAAGGGCTAATATAAATTCGAAAAGAGCAAACCAAATGAGGGAGGCTTCTAAGCTAGCAGCCTTCTTTAGCCAAGATAGTAAGTACATGTATTTTCATTTTGTTATTTTTATTATTGATTACTATCATGTGAACACATTTTCACTCCCCTTTCTCCTTTCTCTCTCTCATTATGAATTTACACATTTATATATACTCTGTATGATATGCTTCAAAATTGTAATATAGTAGTTCCCCCTCATCCACAGTGTCACTTTCAATGGTTTCAGTGATCTGTGGACAACCATAGTCCAAAATTACTAAGTGGAAATTTCAGAAATTGACAATTCCTATGTTTTAAATTTCACACAATTATGAGTAGCATGATGAGATCTCACACTGTCCTGCTCCACCTTTTTGTGCAGAATGTGCACACTGTCTACACTAGTCACCCTTAGTCACCTCGTAGCCATCTATCACAACTATCAGATTGACTGTTGTGGTATTACAGTGCTAGTGTTTAGGGAACCCTTATTTTGTTTAATAATGAATGCCACATTCATATAAACCTTATTACAGTATATTGTTATAGTTTCCCTGTTTTATTTTTATTCAGTGTTGGTCATCTCTTAGTGTGATTAATTTATAAATAAAGCTGTATCATAGGTATGTTTGTATATGCGGGAAAATAACATATTATATGTAGGATTCACTACCATCCAAGGTTTCAGGCACCGACTGGGAATTTTTAGAAAGTATCCCCTGAAGACAAGGGATGGGCTATTATATACACATCTGACCTATGTATGACTATAATATGTTATATCATAAAATATACTGTGGAGGGTAGATTAATGAACCCAAAATTATCCACTTCCTAATGTGCAAAACCTGTGAGTAAATTACAGTGCATGATAAAAATAATTTAGCAAGTGTGATTAGGGTTAAGGACCTCAAGATGGGAGGTTATCTGGGATTACCTGAGAGAGACCAATTTAATCTCATGGGTTCTTGAAAGTGGGACCAATTTAATCTCATGGGTTCTTGAAAGTGGAAAACCTTTCCTTGTTACGGTCAGAGGAAGATGTAATACTATAGGGTCAGAGATATGTGACTCTGCATACTTTAAAAATGGAGGAAGGAGAATATTGGAGACTTCTACACATTGGAAAAGGTAAGGAAGAGGATTCCTCCCTAGAGCTCACAGAAAGGATCACACTTTGATTTTAGCCTCAAGTAAAACTTGTGTTAAACTTACAGAACTGCAAATTAATAACTTTGTGTTGTTTTAAGACTATAAGTTTGCAATAAAGTTATGGTAATAATTGGGAAGAAGAATATATATATATATATATATATATATATATATATATATATATATATTCAAACATGCACAGACACACATAAATATATACATATGACATTCATAAACAAGTCTAGATTTCACTCAGTAAGATGGTTACCTAAGTTTATGCACATATTCTGCTCCCAGTGTTTGCTGGATATAAAAACCATCATAGCCCTGCCCAGTGTGGCTCAATTGGTTGAGCATCATCCCATGCATCAAAAGGTTGCCTGTTTGATTCATGGTCTGGGAACCTCAGTTGACTAAATATGAAATGATTTTAAACTAAAAAAAAAATCATCATAATGTATGGTTCATTCATGTGATTTGGAGAATGCTAATATTTCCAATCTAATTACTTACTGAAATGCTCAAACAATCATGATAGCATCAAGAAAAATTAGAAAATCTGGGATATGAATAAATAAATAATAGAAATATATCACTTCTAGATTTAAAGAGAATGAAACAATCTACCTTCCCAAGAACAGGGCAGTCTGATTGTTAAAACTGACTATATTAAAGCTGTCTGGAAAAAAAATGGTTGTTGAACATTTTCAACTCAAGGAACATGTAGCAAAATAAAAAACAAATTGGGATTTTTTTTCTGTGAAAAGGATTTGTAAAATAAACATGCAATTTGGAAATGCAGGTGACTACAGGAGAGAAATGTTGATATAAATTAAGTTGTATTTCTGGAGGCCAAAGATCAATGGTTTGTTTTGTTCAAGCACTGTATGTGGGAAGAACACTCCCAATTACTTGTGGGAACAGAGAAATGGAGCTAATTACTGATGATAGATGGATGTTAGCACCATTCAAACACATCAATCACCCATTCTTTTTATGAATTTTGCCTTTTGTTGCCATGTACCATATAGAGTTGTTAAATTATTATTATTGTTTTCAATTTATGTCCTACATCAAAGGTTATTGAGCTGAGATCTAAGATATCTGTAGTTTATAGCTTGTATTAAATAGCCTTGAACTTTAAAAATTTACTCAAGTATTGTTCATATGTGAATCTGGTTAGTTAGCTTTTAGAGAAAAGACATATAACTTTTACTATATTTTCATAAAAAAATTGAATGAAGAATCCAAGAATTACATAGTTGCTTTGAATATCATAATATGGATAAATGACTCTAGAACTAAGCTTTGGCAAAAAAAGCTAAAAGTCATGTTGTATTTTTAAAGGTCTAAGAAGAAAAGCAGATTATATTACTTCTTTCTGAGCAGACTTTGTACATCAACAGTGAGGCTCTGAATGCGCTGTGTGCTCTATGTGAAAGGAAGACATAATCTGCCACTGTCCTCAGAGGATTAAAGCTCTACTGTTGTTTTCTTCAATTACATTTAGAACTTTGAGCACACATACAAACTAAATAAAATGAGTATCTTCGATGGTGACTGACAGGACTTCAGGGAGGGAGAGTGTGACAGAGTAAAGAAGTGAGAGAGGCCAGTATGGATTTTTGTGTTATGTGTGTGGGTGAGTGTGAGACAGATATCTCAGGAGTCACAGGGACTGGCAAACCAGGCTCTCCTAAACAAGAAGCCCTTGCTACTGCAGCAGGCATTCCTAGGCTACCTGTGTGTTGGCACAAAACCCATTCTGTCTTATAGAGTGGAGAAATAGAGGCCAAAAGAGTTGCCACACCAACATCTAGACTGACCTTGGACCTGTGCAGGGAGCCCTTTGCCAGCCATAACCCATGTGGAACAACCACAGTGCTCTGGCAGTGAGAAGCATGGTCCTGTACCTGGCTCTCAGATGTATGCAGTGAGTGTGCACCAAACAGACCTCCCAACCTGTGCCCACAGCCAGAGCCCAAACTGAGCATCTTAGGATCCCATGCTTTAGGTCCCTGCACTGTGAGTGCGATCCACAGGTACCCCACACAACTCCTTTTCTGATCCCAATATAAAACCACAACTGAGTGGATGCTACACCCCCCACTAAGACAGAGCCCTTGCTCAACAAGTACCCCACCGTCAGCACAGACAGCCCCTTTGGCTGTTGCTGATCCTACCCCCAGCACAGATAGAATGACAGCCCAGTGTGTGTTATGACCCTGGAACAGACAAAACCTTAGTCTCTGTGCACTCTGAAACCAGCACAGGAAGAACTGTCACCAAGCACATGCCCTACCCCCAGACCAGGTAAGAGCTGCTAGTGCAACTTGGTGTGCCCAGCCACAGGTCATAGGACCTTGATGCAAGTGCAATGCCAGAGGGACCTAAGGCACCATCCCAAATGAGAGGCTGGCTGCACAGAAAATTGCAGGCCAGAGGACTCTGGTCCATCACAGAGTTGCATACTAGAGGAACTGTGCACCCACACCAACGAAGCTCGAGAAATGGATAACTGAGGGATGAGAACCTTGGGAGAAGGGGATAAAACTCATAACAGAGGAAATAAAGGTGTTAATTTTAAAGAAGACCCAGCCTCCTGGCTAGTGAGTACAGAATCATTGGACTGCTAGGAACTTTAACCCCTCAGACCCAAGCAGAGAAGACAGCAAAAATGGGTAGACAAAGAAACAACCCCTAAAGGAAAGAAAAGGGGTAATCACCAGAAAAGGAAGAAAATTGAGTATGACAGAAAAACATGACAGAAAAATAATTCAGAGTAAGAGTCATACAGGTCATCAACTGAATGTGTGAGAAAAATCAACCACTTAGGTAAGAATCAAGAAAAATAAAAAGTGATATAGCTAGAATAAAAAAAAAACAGAATTGAAGAGTTCAACAAACACTAGAAGAAGCAGAGGACTGAACTAGTGAGTTAGAAAATAGGTCAGAGGAACACATCCAATCTGAACAGCAATTAGAGAAAAAAATTAGAAAACAGGAGAAGAGCCTAAAGGAGCTTAGGGACAACATGAAACAAATTAGCATACATGTAATGGAGTGCCAGAAGGACAAGAAGAGGACCAAGGATTAGAAAAACTATTTGAAGAAATAATGACAGAAAACTTCCATGATTTGGGGAAGAAAAAGGTCACACAAGTACAGAGTCCCAAACAAGATGAAGCCCAAAAGACCCACCTCAACACACATCTTAATTATAATGAGAAATGTTAGCAACCAAGTTAACATCTTGCAATCTTAAAGGCTGAAAGAGAGAAACAGATAGTTATCTACAAAGAATCTCCCATTAGATTATCAAGTGAGTTCTCAACAGAAACACACCAGGCCAGAAGGGAATGGAATGAAGTATATAGAGTAGTGCAAAGCAAGGGTCTGAATGCAAAAATACTCTATTCAGCAAGGCTATCATTCAAAATGGAAGGGGAAATTAGAAGCTTTGTAGGAAAAAAAAAAGTCTAGGGGAGTTCATCACCACTACCAAGCCAGCAATGCAAGAAATACAAAAGGGAATGTTATAAAAGGAAAAAAAAATAGGAATGGAAGAAGAAACACATGCATAAATAATAAAGATGCTGACAAATAAGTACCTATCAATAATAACCTTAGCCAAAACCAGTTTGGCTCAGTGAATAGAGCATCAGCCTGCAGACTGAAGGGTCCCAGGTTTAATTCTGGTCAAGGGCATGTATCTTGATTGTGGGCACATCCCCAGTATGTGCAGGAGGCGGCTAATCTATGTCTTTCTCTCATCGATGTTTCTAACTCTCTATCCCTCTCCCTTCCTCTCTGAAAAAAAACAAATTTTATATATATATGTAATAACCAAATAACCTTAAATGTAAATGGACTAAATACTCCATTCAAAAGACAGAGTGGATGAATGGATAAGAAAACATGAGCCATATATATGCTGTCCACAAGAGAGATACATCAGAATAAAGGACTCACACAGACAGTAAGTGAAGGATTGGAAAAAATATTTTGTAGGCAAATGAAAATGAAAAATGGGCTAGCAATACTTATATCTGACAAAATAGACCTCAAGTTGAAAGCCATAACAAGAATAAGGAAGGTCACTTCATAATACTAAAGTGAGCAATTCAACAAGAGAATATAACTCTGGTAAACATATATGTGTCCAATACAGGAACACCCAAATACACACACACACACACACACACACACACACACACACAAACAAAAAACGTTCTGGAAGATATCAAGGGAGAGATTGACAGTAATACAATTATAATAGGGCACTTTAATACTCCCTTGACATCACTGAATAAATCCTCTAGACAAAAAATAAGCAAAGAAATAGCAATCCTAAATGACTCACTTGATCAAATGGACTTAATTGACATCTACATAATATTTTACCCCAAAGCTACAGAATATACATGCTTCTCAAGTGCACGTGGAACATTCTCATAGATAGACCACATATTGGGACACAGGCAAAATCTCTTTAAATTCAAGAAGATTGAAATAATATCAAGCATCTTTCTAATCCATAATATTAGAAATAAAAATAAATTACAATGAAAACAATAAAAAGAGTTCAACACTTGTAGGCTAAATAGCATGCTATTAAACAATGATTTGGTTACCAAAGACATCAAATAAAATATAAAGAATATCCTGGAAACATATGACAATGAAAACACAACAATTAAAAATCTATGAGACACAATGAAAGCAGTCCTGAGAGAAAAGTTCATAGCATTACAGGCCTACTCAAAAAAAAACAAAAAACAAAAAACAAAAAAACAAAAAACAAAAAAAAAAAACAAGAAAAACCGAAAATAAACTATCTAACTCTACAACTTAAACAATTAGAAAAAACGCAACAAGAAAAGTCTAGAGGGAGCAGAAGAAAGGAAATAATTAATATCAGATTATAAATAAATGACATGGAGACCAAAAAACAAAACAAACAAACAAACAAACAACAGATCAATGAAATTAAATCTAGTTCTTTGAAAAGACAAACAAGATTGATGAATCTCTAGGTAGGCTCACTAAGAAGCAAAGAGGACTCAATTAAACAAAATCAGAAATGAAAGAGGTGAAATAACAACAGGCAAAGTCATACAATAGAGTCAAGAAATACAAAGTATTGTAAGAAATTATAATGAAAAACTATTCCAACAAACTGGTCAATCTAGAAAAAATTTATATATTTCCAGAAAAACACGACCTTCCAAAACTCAATTAGATAGGATAAAAAAAAAAATCTGAATAGGCCTATAATTATGCAATAAATGGAAGCAGCAACCAAACAACTTCCAGCAAACAAAAGCTCTGGGCCAGATGATGTCACAGAGTAGTTTCACCAAAAATTTAAAGAAGAACTAAAACCTATCCTCCTCAGACTATTCCAAAAACTGCAAGAGGAAGACACACTCCAAGATCTTTCTATGAAGTTAACCCAGGAATTACTCTAACCTAGTGGTCGGCAAACTGCAGCTTGTGAGCCACATGTTTGCTTCTCTGTTGACTAATGAATTTGCCGACCACTGACCTAGACTCTCGATTCCAATAATTACAGGCTGTTGTTGTTCCTTGTGATTAAGCCCTATCCCAGTGGTCACCTCAAACTATTTAGGGATACTAAAAAGAAAAAGAATTGCAGACCAATATCTCTGATGATTATAGATGCTAAAATCCTCAACAAAACTCTAGCAAAGCAGACCTAGCATTACATTAGAAAGATCATACAACATGAAGTGAGATTTATTCCAGGGATGCAAGAATTGTACAATATCCACGAATTAATAAGCATGATATATCACATAAACAAATTGAGAGATAAAAATCACATAATCATATCAGTTGATGCAGAAAAGGCATTTGACAAAACCCAACCCCTTTTCTTGATAAAAACTCTTAGCAAAGTGGAAATAGAAGGTTCATAACTCAACATATGTATATGACAAACCTACAGCCAATATCATACTCAATGGGCAAAAACTAAAATCGTTTTCCCTTAAAACCAGTAACAAGACAGGAATGCCCACACTTACCACTCATGTTCCACATTGTCTTGAAAGTACTAGTCATAATGATCAGACAATAAGAAGGAAAAATTATTTAAATTGGAAAATAAGAAGTTCATTATTCACAGATGACATAATGTATATAAAAAGCCCTAAGGACTCCATAAAAGAAACTACTAGCTTTAATAATTGAATTTGGCAATGTAGCAGGATAAAAATTAATACCCAGGAATCTATAGCATTTTTATATACCAATAATGAACTCACAGAAATAGAAACTAAAAAACAAACAAATAAAAACACAAAAGAACAATCCCATTTACATTGCACCAAAAAAATTAAGATACCTAGGAATAAACTTATGTAAGGAGATAAAAGACCTGTCCTCAGAAAACTACAGTACATTGGGAAAAAAGAGATAGAGGAAGACCTAAACAAATGGAAAAATATACCGTGTTCATGAATCGGTAGAATCAACACCATTTGGTTACTCCTTCCATTTCTTCCATAGTTATAGGCCTATTCATATATATATATATATATATATATATATATATATATACATATATATATATATATATATATATATTCTTTATACTACCCAAAGCAATCTATAAATTTAATGCAATCCCCATTAAAATAACAATGGCATATTTCACAGACCTAGAATAAATGCTCCAAAAATTCATGTAGAATAAAAAAAGACCCTGAATATTTGTAACAATCTTGAGAAAATAAGAATAAAGTTGGAGGGATCACAATACCAGATATCAAGCTATATTACAAAGCCACTTTTCTCAAAATTGCCTGGTACTGGCACAAGAATAGACATATAGCTCAATGGAACAAAACAGAGAACCCAGAAATTGACCCAAGCCATTATTCTCAATTAATGTTTGACAAAGGAGACAAGACCATACAATAGAGTCAAGACAATCTCTTCAATAAATGGTATTTGGAAAATTGGACAGATACATACAAAAAATGAAACTATACCACCAACTTACTTCATACATACACACACACACACACACAAAATCAAATTGGATAAAGAACTTAAATGTAAGACCAGAAACCATAAGAATCTTAGAAGAATCCATAGGCAGTAAAATATCAGATATATGTCATAGCAATATATTTACCGATACAGCTCCTAGAGCAATGGAGACTAAGGAGAAAATAAACAAATAAAAAGCTACTGTACAGCAAAATAAACCATCAACAAAACAGCAAGTAAGCCCACTGCGTGGGAGAACATATTTGCCAATGTTACATCTAATAAGGCCCTAATCTCCAAAATTTACAGGAAACTCATACATCTTAACAAAAGGAAGATAAATAATCTAATCAAAAACTGACAAAGGACTTAAATAGACACTTTTTGAAAGTGGACATATAAAAGGCCAAGAGACATATGAAAACATGCTCTAAGTCACTAATCATCTGAGAGATACAAATGAAAACATCAATGCAGTACCATTTTACACCTGTTAGAATGCTATTATCAACAAATTGACAAAGGACAAGTGCTGGCAAAGGATGTGGTGAAAAAGGAATCTTCCTGCATTGCTGGTGGGAATGCAGACTGGTATAGCCACTGTGGAAAACAGTGTGGTGTTTACTCAAAAAATTAAAAATGGAACTCCCATTTGACTCAGTAATACTATTCCTTAGAATATATCTCAAGAAATCAGAAACACCAATCAGAAAGGACATATGCACCTCTATGTTCATAGCAGCACCATTTACAATATTAAGATTTGGAAACAGCCTAAGTGCCCATTAACAGATGAGTGGACTAAAAAACAGTAGTACATCTACACAATGGAATACTATGCTGCTATGAAAAAGAAGGAATTCTTACCATTTACAACAGCAAATGGATGGAACTGGAGAGCATTATGATAAGTTAAATAAGCCAGTCAGTGAAAGAAAAATACTACATGATCTCACTCATTTATGGATAATAAAAAAAACATTATAAACTGATGAACAAAAATAGAAACAGAGGCAGAGATGCATGGAGCAGACTGTCAAACTACAGCAAGAAGTCTGGGGAAGGTACACAGACACTAGGGGTGTGAGAGCATATTTGGGGGTTGAGGGGTGGCTGGGAATAGATCAATGGGGCAAAAGGAGATATGTGTAATACTATATGTAATACTTTAAACAATAAGGAATTTTTTTAAAAATTTGATTTTCAAGTGATGTGCTAAATTAGAAATCTCTATATAAAAGCCTAAGCAACCGTCTGACCATTCAACTGTTTGACTGTTCAACCAGTAGCTATGACACACACTGGTCACAATGGGGCAGACGCTCAATGCACAGGCATGGAAACATGGAACAGATTGATAAATCTCAGAGGAAAGGGGGGAGAAAAAGGGTGGGAAGAGATTAACTAAATATCTTATATGCATACTAGAGAACAGTGCACAGATATGTGCACCAGTGGGGTCCCACAAGATCGGGCTAAAACCAGCAGCCCATCATCCCCCAAGGGGCCCTGGCTTGCAAGAGGGCACAGGCCAGGCTGAGGGACCCACTGATGCACAAATCCATGCATCATTTCTCTAGTATTTAATGTTTCTCACCAAAAGGCACATGAGTATGCAAGGAGCCTTCAGTACAGTTAAAGGCACAATATATTTTTTCATCTTTTTTTTTTTTTTTTAATGCACAACCCAGGGCAAGTGTACTATGAAAATCAACAAGCTCTAAGTACAGGAATACTTGTAAGCTGTGTCCTCTAACAAGCTTCCTTTTATTTTTCTTCCATCCCTTTACAAGGTGACCTTAAGGATGGCATAATAAAAATGAATGATGGTGAAAAAAAGAAAAGATTATCTTTAAACACTTTCCTATTCAAAAAGGAAAGAAAGCAAACACCTGGTATTTCAACTACCTTCCTTTCTGGGCTCTTCATGTGACTGACCTTTCTTACCATTTTATTTATTTAAACTAGCATCCAAAAATTAAAACAGATTGACTCCAAATCAGTCTGTATGGTGAGCCTGGAAGAGAGAAGCTATACTCAGCATGAATGCACAAGTGCAACCGGCATCCTTAGGGTTCTCCATTCCTCTTGTTGGGCACATAGTAACAGTGAGAATGTACCTCCAACTTCATTTGGGACAAATGACATGCATAGCTAAGGGAAAGTGTAGTCCTACAATATTCTCAGAGATGCAGAGCTCTTTTTGTTTCCTGTTCTCTGCTGGGAACAAAGGCCTGAATTGGAGAAGACATATGATGAGAGAAGGTGAGAACACTGAGTCATCACTTACAGATGAGTCAGCCCAGAAAAATATTGTTGTTGGTTTCCAAGAAGCCATAGTTATTGTCTGAACACTACACAGTGAAGTGTTAAACAGAGAGCACAGCCCTAAACAAAGAGAAGTCAAACTGAAAGCGATATTTTATGTGAAAGCAAGTCATGGGCATATGAGACTCCAGGGACAGCAGTGAACTATTTTTTCCTTTATAGTGCACTGTGCAGACTACATTAAAGTAGGAAAACTTACTAGCAAATGTATGTGGAATGTCTCTGAGATAGGGTATAAGCAGGCAAAAGAATCCTTTCTAAAACCTGTCAGGAAAGTTAACTTTGATGATGTGCTGGCATAAGTTACAGGGAGCAAGAAGACTGTTGGCCATGGTCTGCTGAATCAATTGGATCACCAAGGGTGACTTATTAATCACTGAGTTTCCTGAATTCTTCTCCATAGCTACTGAACTAGGTTCTCCAAGGAGCCCTGAGAATCTGTATTTCTAGCCACAAGCCACACAGGTGATCCTCATTATTAGATACATCCTGTAGGATAATTACCTAAGCTGTGACCAGTCAGAGGGTACTACAGCTCTCCAGGACTCATTGTCCACCAGCCCTTTTTCTGTTGGTTTGTTTGTTTCAATCCCTGCCTTACAGACATATCTCCACAAGTCTGATAGTTAACTCCTTGTCATGTAAATACCTGTTCTCTACTGATTAAAATGTCAAGTTCTGACTCTGAAGATGTTAAACTTCCTAAATAAATAGGTTGCTTTTGGCACAAAGTGACAGCTGTGGGGAGAATTCACTATTAAGGCTCATACAGCTGTAAATGGCAAGTGTATTTGGCCTTGCTCCTTATGAAGGTGAAATTTAAAAATCTGGAAAGACGGTTCTAAAGAGGAACACTGATGCTTCCCTGGTGCTGGTGTGTGTAAGTGGGTGAGACACTGCTGACTCCAAAGCAATTCGTGGTGTCTCATGAGGAATAAGACAATGTGAGCATGCACATAAATGTCACCCTACAAGTGGGGCACTGCCTAATAGAACTTATAATTCTTGGTGTACTTTTCCCTTTGGAGCACTGATGCATTGCTAAAATTTGCTGTAGAGTGCATTGTAGTTTTTTACTCTGACACTATAGCAGCAGAAAAGGAAACAGTGGGCTTGGCTATGGAACCACAGGGATTTCAGGATTAAAAAAGAAAACAAAACTAAACAAACACCAAAAACTGCATAAATGTGCTCTGTGGGGGAATATTTTTATTTTATGTATTGAGCTTTTAAAACAGTGATGAAAAGCCATAGTAGTTATTGAAGTAAAAAGACCTAGGGGATTGCCTAAAACATCTTTATTGCAAAACTGAGAAATTTGTCCTTTTTTTCTTTTAGGAACATGGGGTCAAAAATTTCTTCCAACTTTTTACTTTTATTTGATTTGATTCAGTGAGTTGAGATTAAAGTTTAATACTGCGAAGAAGAAATAGAATCAGGGCCCTTTCTACCTATTATCTGATTCCTGTATAGTCCATTTAGCCCTTGTCAAATGTATTGAAGTTTGTTCTATTCTAGGTATATAATATTCAGTCATGTGTCACTTAACAATGGGGATACATTCTTTAAAATGCATCCTTAGGCAATTTTGTCATTGTGCAAACATCATAGAGTGCACTTACACAATCCTAGATGGTACTGCCTAATATACACCTAGGCTATATGTATGGCCAATTGCTCCTGGGCTACAAGCTCTGTGCAGCATGGTACTACACTGAATACTGTGGAAAGCTATAACACAATAGTAAAGATTTGTGAATCTATGCAATCTAAGCATAGAAAATGTATGGTAACAGTATGGTATGAACAACAAAGCACGTGCACCTGCTTGCATAAGGGGAGCAGACAGAGGGCTGCAGAAGAAGAATAGACATCATGTGAGGGGAAAGGAAAGAGGGAGAAAGAGAAGGAGAAATAAAGGATGAGAAGAAATTGAAAAAGACCCAAATAGATAAAGCTCCAGACAGAAATAATAAAATAAAAGGAGAGAGAGGGTGGAAGAGAAGGAACAGAGAGGGAGATAATGTGGGACAGGACTAGGAAAAAAGAAAGATAAAAAGAAATGAAGAAAAGGGGAGTGTGTGTGAGTCTGTGCAGGAGACAGTGTGAGGGTTGAGGGGCCAGTGGTTTGGCTCCTGTTCCCTCGATCCCCAGCCAATTCCTCTTGCGGCCTGGTCAGCTCTGGGCTGTGGTCTGCAGCCCAGCCCAGGGCAGTAGCAGGGCAGGTAGATAGCATTCTGGGCCTCCTTGTCTAGTTAAACCACCCAGAGTAGCAGTAAATTTCACATTGTAATCCAGTTCAGTCTTTTCTTTCAACATTGCAAACTTTTTTCTTATAATTTATAACAATAAAAGGGTAATATGCTAATTAGGCCAAACATCTTTTGGGGCATCATTCCAGACAAAGCAGGGTCTGGAGCAAAGCCTGGGTCCTGGGTGCCTGGTGGTGGCGGCCAGAGGGAAGCAGCTTGGTTCCTGGGTGCCAGAAGCCTGGGGAAGGATGGTCTACTCTTGCAAGAATTTTTGTGCATGGGCCCTCTAGTCCATTATAATCTTAAGGGACCACTAGTGTACATGTGGTCTACTGTTACAAAGTGCATGAATCTACTAAATATTTATATATTATATATAATATATGCAGCTATAATTGGTATATCACACATTATGATTACATTAGGGCACAGGTTCATGGTTGCTTGTTGTTTATATGCACAAGTCCAATCTGAGACCCCTCAAGAGATGTCTGACTGCCCATTTAGGGATCGGGCCTAAATGGGCAGTCAGACATCCCTCTCACCATCCAGGACTGCTGACTCCCAACTGTTCATCTGCCTGCTGCCTGATTGCCCCTAACTGCTTCTGCCTGACAGCCTGATCACCCTCTCCCCTGCCAGCCTGATGGATGTCTAACTGCTTCCCTGTTGTCCTAGTCAACCCTACCTGCCCTCCCCTGCAGGCCTGGACCCCCCAACTACCCTCCCCTGCAGGCCATCTTGTAGCAGCCATTTTGTGACCACATGGCAATTTTGTCATTGTGCAAATGTTGCACAATGGGGGTGGCCATCTTTGATCACATGGGGAGGCTATATTGTGTGTTGGAGTGATGGTCAATTTGCATATTACACTTTTATTAGATAGGATGTTCTCTGTTGTAAAAATATATTTAAAATATTGTCTTACCTCAGAACCATAAAAAAAATGTTCTCTGGGACCTTTCAGTTACTCCTGAAAGATGCACTTTGTGCAAGTGTCCTAAATTAGGTTTCTCTGCAAACCTTTTCTTCTCAGAGGAAAAGTTTACATATGAGGTCAAGGAACTGAGATCCAAGTCTGCTCCATGCATTTTGTGTTCATCAGCATGATGCTGCTGCATTTCATGTGAATGGGCACAAAGAAGGCTTCTATTTTCACAACTGTCTTCACTTAATCATGCCCAGGACTCCTGAAAAGCTACCATTAAAGAGGCAGTTGCTCACAGAGATAATTGCTTTATTTTAAAACAGAATCCTTTGGGGGTGCAATGATGCTTCAAGTTATGTATCCTTTTTCTTCCACAACATTGATTTTATGTCAAGGATATGATTCCAGCTCTCAGAGGCAAATAAGTATAATTAGTCACTTATTCACACTCTTCTAAGATATGTTGGGTTTTAAAATTTTGTTTTCTGGCTATTGTTTTGGCTTATTTTGTTTCAGGACTCTGAATCTCTGAATCATTTCAACAGACATCTCTTACTCTTTTACAAATCCCTAGGGGGGAAAAATGAACATGAAATGAGGAAAATGTACATGATTTGTTAGCATAAAGCCTCACTTTCAAACCCAAATGTAGAACCTATGTCATGGTAAACTGACATTGACCAAGCAGGACTTGGTATTTCTCTCTTTGAGCCCACATATTTTCATTCTAAACCTTCTTTTCCTCAGAAATTTCCTCTTCCTATCACCTCCAATATCTGATCAAGATCAAATCTCCCACACAGTCTGCTTACCAAATATCCATAATTTGTTCAGTTCTCGTTGCCCCTGTGGACACCATCTTTATCCAGACCATTAAACTATCTCATAACAATATTCAATAACCTCCTCTTACCTCACATCTTCCTCTGTTGTCTTCCCAAATCCATTGTCATTGAGAACTCCTTTTAGCTTATTTTCCATCAGCTTTTTTTTTTCTTCTCCTATTCTACTCTAGACCCTACAAATGCTACTTCTATGCTGCTTTGTATTAGGTAATCCTGCTATGGGCATATTGTACTTTTTTTTTTTATGACAGCAGCATACTGGTACTTAAATTGTTAGATCTCATGTCTATGTAATGGATAAGCTAAGCTCTGTGAACTTTGGGGCAGGGATCACATGATCTTGCTTAATATGTACCATCTGTGCTCAGGGAGAATAATTGGCAAATATTTGTGGGGAAACACATTAATTGATAGTGAAGAAAGCATGACAAACTAAAAGGAAAGAAAATTAATTGGCAGGAATAGAAGTTGCTTGATAGCAGGAGTTTTAATACTCCTCCCCCTATAAGTTTAACCCCTTGTAACACAGTCTTATTATATTCTTGGCTTTGACAAATATCAGGAGTCTTACTAAGCAATATATTGAGAATGGGTGAAGGTGAAAAAAGGGTGGTTGAGCCCAATTAAATGTTAGATTTGATGTTAAATATAATTAGTAGCTTAGTGATTAAAAAGGAGTTCCCTATGAGACAGATTAGTAAGCCAGGTAAGTAAAATAAGGAAACCGAGACAGATGATTAAAAGGTCAAATAGTTTATAGCCTTCTTGTAAATTACAAAAATCCTCTCTTCTCCTCTTCAACCAGAAGATAAGCACCTAAGTCACCCTACTCAGGGAGACAGATAACAGAAGTCCAAATTAGAGCCATTTGTGCCAACCACACCCAATGACAAGGGAATAAATCTCATCATGGTTCATCAGCATAAAGCTGACAAATAGTTTTATTGAGATCCTCCCCTAGAATTCCCACCTTTGGAAAAACACATAAAAACCTTAAGACAAAGGATGCAATGCTTGCTCTTTCCCCACCGCACCTCCTCCTTCCCTTTTTTTCCTTGGCGAGCTCTCTCTGATGTAAGCCTGTGCCTTCCCCTCCTTCTTCTTCCCTCCAGGCACATTAGCTTTGTCTTTCTCTCTCTTCTGTTCCAACAGCCCTTCTTTTGCCTCTCTAACTTATTTCCTGAGGCCTTGCATCCCAGTTGGCTCACCTTGTCCTACCTGTGACTTTCCAAATAAATGTTCTCTTATAATTGGAGTCTTGGCTCTGAATTCTTTCTTAGCCAGAACTAAAGTATCAAGGTTGCTGAGCTGAGTCAAACTATTAAATTCATTACAAAGCTATAGGACTAGAGGCAGGTTACATATCTATGTGATACAATTTACTCTTTTTTTTTATTATTGATTTCAGACAGAGGAAGGGAGAGGGAGAGAGAGACAGAAAGATCAATGTTGAGAGAGAATCATCTATCAGCTGCCTCCTGCACACACCTTGATGGAGAATGAGCCTGAAAACAGGAATCAATCCTCAACCTTCTGGTTCATGGGTCAACTCTCAAGCAGTGTGCCACACCAGCCAAGCCAATTTACTCTTAATAATATGGAAATAATAATAGTCTCTAACATAATAATTTTTAAGATTAAATTGGATTATATAATATACATATAAAGTACTTAGAACAATGCTAGAGAAAGGGACATCTATATAAATTTAACTAAGATAATGTACATGGTGTATTAAATTAAGCAGACCTTGAAAGGTTAAATTGGTTTTTAAGTATAAATATTAATTTATGAAACTTAGAATATAACAATGAATTAAATTATCATGAATAAACCAGCCACCTTAAGGACTTGAATATTACCAATAACTTTTAAGAACTGAAAATATAATTCCCTGTTCCTGTGTTAAACAAAATGGAGGGACCATCATTATTTTTCTGTCTCTGTTCATCTAGAACAGTCTATCCCCCATATATGTATATATTTTTGTTTGTTTTTAGTTTTCCATATCACAATTATTCTTGCAAAGTTAGTTATTTATAGCTATAGTTAATGAGTTATTTATGGTATATCTTATGTTGTACATTTTTCCAATTGTTTCTTAATAATTATATTCAGATTAAAAATATCTCTAAGAATACTTTATTGTTATCATTGTGTTTATCTCATTATATCACACCAAGAAGTATGTCATTTTATCCCATTATTAGTGATACTAATATTGGTCTCTTTGTTAAAATTATGTCTGCCACGTTTCTTCCTTTTGAAGGTAACTTCCTTCTTATAATTAAAAAATGAATCTCTAGATACTTTGAGAATCAATAACTTTTTAATGAATGATTTTCTTATTCATTAACTATCTTTGTTTAAATCAAATACTATATTAGGAGTTTTAAATTGACAGTTTTATAATTCTGTCACTTTTACCACATTTATTAGCTGGCATTTCATGTAAAGAAAAAGTTCTACATTTGTTTCCTTTTCTTATCTTTTTCTTTGGTTTTCTCTTTGTGCATCACTCTGGATTCATAGATTCCTTCAACTGAAATTTACAGATGAAATAGAACAGCTGTACTTTTAAAAAGTTTGCGGAGAGTTATAGAGATGGACTGCAATTTGAGTCATGTGTATGCCACATACAGAAAAAATAAATTATTAGGTAAAATCAAGCACTAGGATTCTATGATTATGATTAACCTAAAGTTGAAATATAATTCTTATGATTCAGCATCCTGTAATAGAAAATGAGGAGACCATAATGCATAATATCATATGATTGGTGCTGAAGCCAATAATTAGTAATACTGTTCTTAATTGAGGTGACATTACTCCAAGAAATAAAGTAAAATTTTACTTAAAATATTATAAAAAACATTATTTTAGTGTAGAGCTAGATAATGCAAATAATAAAGCGCAAAATCAGTATTTGTTAAAATAATCTGTTATTAGATTTAGGTTAAAATTTTTGCAAAGTTTGAAACTTAACTGGAACTTTGAAAATTATTTTTCCAAACTACTCAGATTGAATAACACTTCAAAGAATATTTACATAGGATTTAAAGCATAACTAATAATACAGTTTAAATCTTAAGGTCAAATGCCTACTGCTTGGCATTTAACATGCTTCTGAAAATTAAATTGTAATAGTAGTCACCAAATAACTAGTTAAAAATGTTTAGGTGCATTCAACTCTTTTAAATTTTACAACTTTACAAGAATTGGCATTATTATCATCCATGCCTTGCATGTGAGACATAGGAGGAGACTGATGAGATTAGAGAATTTAAGTTGCCAAAATTCACAGAGATACATATTTAAATTACAAAGTCTTATAAGTAATGGGTGTTTCCTCCTAATCCAAGAAGTTTTATTTCTTGATTTAAAGTGATAATCCCTGTGATATATTGCTGCTTGGCTTTTCATAGCAAATCTGCTCATCCTCATCTGCTCCATTTGGACCAATTATAGCAACATTCTACCAGCCATTAAATATCCATGCATTCTTATTAATTAATCAATTAATTAATTATCTTTTAAGAAAACAATTTTAAATATCAGATTACATGCAATAAAAATTGATATTTCAAGAACACTTATTTTAAATATTACCAAAACTGTACTAACAGTATAGTATCACAAAAGTTGTAGGAAATATTAAAAATCTGAAAATAACAGAATTACTTATATTATATTCTAAAACCTTTTTTTCTCTTCTGGCTCTATTTTGGCTTATCCATTTATGTTGTTCACTATATTCCACAAAGGAGTGAGATCATGTGATATTGACCCATACATTCTTGATAACTGCAGTACCTCAATCCCTGAAGTAATCCATAGTCAAGCATCGTCTGTTTATCAAAAAAAAATGTCACTACATGTCACTTGGGTCACTCCCTATTTATCTTCCTTACTTGCTGGTAATATTTAAGTCATAATTGTTAAAAACTCAAACTATGTTTATCTACACCACCACATTTTCTTTCATTTATAACCTATGAAGGTGTTCAACTGCTTATAGAATTAATTTCAGAATAAGACTTACAAAGCCCTGATAAATCTCCATAAAAAATGCCCTTCAGCTCCATCTTACCTCTTCCCTTGTGCACTTCATTCAAGTTTTTTTGGTGCTACACAAACATGACATGTACTTTTTACACTGTCATCAATCACTTCTTGCTACTACATCTTCTGGACTGCTCTTCCCACCTTTACATCTTGGTGAACTCATATTCAATTGAGATCTAACTCAGCCCTAATCAATTTTTTCTTTTTAAAATGTGATATATTTTTATTGATTTCAGAGAGAAGGGAGAAGGAAGGAAAGAGAGGTAGAAACTTCAATGACGAGAGAGAATCATGGATTGGTTGCCTCTTGCACGTCCCCTACTTGGGATCGATCCCGCAACCCAGGCATGTGCCCTTGGCTGTAGTCGAACTTGGAACCCTTCAGTCCACAGGCTGTTGCTCTATCCACTGAGCCAAGCCAGCTAGCCCTAGTCAGTTTTTCTCAGTGGTTAGAGCATCATCTTTCAGACTGAAGGGTTGTGGATTCAATTTCCCTAAGGGCATGTACCTGGGTTACAAGCTTGATCCCCAGTGGGGTTGTGTGCAGGAAGCAGCCAATCAATGTGCATGTCTTTTCTCCCCCCTCCCTTTCACACTCTGAAAAATCAATGGGAAAAAAAAAAAAAGTATGCTTGGGTGAGGATTAACAACAAAGAAAAAGGACCTAACTCAAATATTCTCTTTCTGAAAACATTCTGTATATCTCTCTCTCTATTTATATATCTATATCTACTCTGCCCCAGGACCTCATACACTGAAATGTAATTGTTTCTTTACATATCTAACTCTTTTACTAGACTCTGAGTTTCAAATAAGTCAAACCCATGTATTTCAATTATAGACTGTTCATTTTATTTTAATGTTTATTGTACTCAGCACAGTATTTGACACTAAGAAATTGCTCAGAAAATATTTATTGGATTACTTCGCATAAGCTGCCCCTTTTCCAAAAGTCTATTATGTATTTGTTGGGAAAACTCTTCAAAGTGAATTATTAAAGAATTATAAATTCATAAAAGCAATCATATATTCTGGCAGTTATAATTTCCCTTTGCTCTTCATTTTTCTTTCCTTTTCTGGGGATGTCACACAGAAGACCTCTTTTTTCTTCTACAGTATCATTACTGTTACTTTTCCAGATTTGTACTATTTCTTTTTTCCATTTTTCTCAGACAACAATAGCTATAATAGATGAGTAGAATGAATGCTCTTCCAAACACAAAACACATATTTGTCTTAACATTGTATTTAGTCAGGTATACTTGTTTTTCGTTATTGGTGAGAGATAAAATACATTTCTCACCTGACCCTCATCCCTGGTCTATTTTAGTGACACATCAATGCCAATGGTATTTATACTGCACATATTAGAGAATTCAAATCAACAGTTTGAGAACACTGACCTATTATAGTAGTGGCTAAAACTTTTGTAGGTGTGAAATCTTTAGAACGTGACTCTATTACTTATAAACCTTAACACTGAATTCAATTAATTAATGGATACTCAGTGAGCATGAATCTGTGGCAGACCTTTGCAAGCCACTCATAGGAATCTAAAGATGATATGCTACCTGTAGGAACCTCAGGACAGAGACTCAAATATCTACTACTGAAGCATTTTATACTATTCTCTCACACTCTTCATCTAATTTTTTTTTTCATTTGCAGATAAGCCAAAAAACAATAAACAAACAAACAAATAAGTAAATAAATAAAAAAGACAACATTTGATCTGATTAATATGATCATCAAAGCTAAGTAGAAAAGAGCATAAATTAATGCCTAGCCATAACTTATTTGGCTCAGTGGATAGTGCATCGGCCTTCAGACTGAAAGGTCCCAAGTTCGATTCTGGTCAAGGGCATGTACCTTGGTTGCAAGCACATCCCCAGTAGGGAGTATGCAGGAGGCAGCTGATCGATGTTTCTCTCTCTCTCATCGATGTTTCTGACTCTCTATCTTTCTCCCTTCCTCTCTGTAAATAATCAATAAAACATATTTAAAAAAAATTAATGCCTAAGACAGAATAAAGGAGATTTTTTACCATTGATTTCTATTATTAAAAATAATCTTTATATTGACATAGAAGAGAAATACAGAGATCTGATTAAAGCAGTGAAATAGAAAAATTGTATAATATTCTTTCTATACTACCCTAGTTTTGTCTTTGGTTTCTTTTTTTTTAACATTTCATAAGTTTTATTTATTTTTTTAAATTAATAAAAGGGAATTGGTTCTTTATTTTTTATTTTATTTAATTTTTTTATTAATGTATTACATGTAAGCATATCTTCCCATTGCCCAACACCCCCCACCCCCAGACATACCCCAACCACCCAGTGTCTTGTGTTCATTGGTTATGTTTATATGCATGCGGTTTCTTTTATCTCATTGTTTTTATGGACACTTTTCAACCTCCCCAAATCAGCAAAGTGCTGGTAAACTGACTCTATAGAAATTAAAAAAAAACAACCCTGATCTGTATTCTTTACTAATGTCCACTATGTAAATATACCAGCTAAGACCAACTTCAAACTGCTAAGTGTGGATTTGGTAACAAATGCTAAAATTCAGTTTTTACCAGTCAACAAAATTGGGTTCCCACTGACCAGTGGATTTCCTTCGCAGTTATGGGACTCCACATAGACACACCCACCCCTTACTTTTTCTGCTCCCACCAATTAATACTACATCAGGTTTGACAAATTAACATGAATTTTAGTCATTGTATTAACTCTCTCAACCAAGGACATTGGTTTTCAAATTTTATCACTGCATCTCGAAAGTAAAATAAGACTTTGACTCTCAGGTAATAACTGTAAACCTCATAAGCCAATTGAAATTATCCACAGTCATACATGAATATGTCATCTATTTCCTGAGTTGTATAGTTATTTGCTAAAATAGTTAAGTTAAAAGGTTTAGATAGATGTAGTTTAGGAAGATTACCATTTATATTATTCATTGTTAAATTGTACCAGTTTAAAATGGATGCATCAATTTTTTATTATGAGTACCTATGCTTATAGGTACTATAAGCATTTTTTAAATATTTCATGTGAATGGGACATCATTATTATTATTATTCAAAAGTTAATGCTTAAATAACTTCAGAAAAATATTTAAAAAGCAAAATGAATGTGAATTAAATTATTTAAATAACAATAGAAACAAATTATATTATAGATTACTACTTTTTAAATGGTAAGCAACAATATGCATTGAACTAAAAAATATAAATTGGCCCTAGCCAGCTGCTCAGTGGTTGAAGCATCAGCCTGTGGATCAAAGTTTGATTCTGGTCAAGGACATGTACCTGGTACCTCAGGTTTGATTCTGGTCAAGGACATTTACCTGGCACCTCAGTTGCAAGTTAGTTCTCTGCCTGTGGGAGGCAACCAATTGATGTGTCTCATTATCTCTCCCTTTCACTCTTTCTGAAAAATCAATGGACAAAAATATTTTGGGGTGAGGATTAACAACAACAAAACAAATAGAAATTGGTTCTTAATTCACTCAGCTAGAGTCTGAAAAGGCAATTTATAGTCACTGAGAAAAATGTTACAATGGCTTTCACAGATTTTGCCACATGAAAATGCCTTTAATAGAAATAAGTAAGAGAAAAATTAAGTGGCTCAGTAATTGTTGGTTTTTCATATGAATCACTTTTTTAGAGTATAATGCCTTGAGCAGATTTCTGCCCTTGGAAATTAAATTAATTGTGTATTTTAATTTTAATGCTTTCTAACTGTAATTCACTTTGCTCATTTAACACGTGCGCTATAGTTCTTTAGACTGAGAAAGGCTGTGACAAAAAGTCTCCGTGATACCTTTGTGTATTTTGACCCTGGCTTTCCTTTTAAATAAATTTCTGATCATTTCCTTAGTAGAGTATTAAATATTTATGCTTGTGATTACTTCATGTGTTCTACATTTTTTTAATTGTACAAGAGCATAAGATCAAGTTGCAAGGAATTTATATCTGAGAGACTTACTCATTAAATTTTTTAAATAGTCTAATAATTGCTAATACTTTATCTCAATTACTTGACATGGTATAGCCTTTTCATTTCAACTGTAGAGATAGCGTACTCAGAAAACAGTACAAATATTAACAATATAGAATTGGAATTTGTAGTTAGATTCTGAAAAATACCTGCACCTTGTCAAAGTATGCCTCCTAGGAATCTATGTATTGGTTTTACTATCATATCTTTCAATTGAATCTCCTTTAGTTTTCTTCTTTTATATTAATTATTACATGACCCTTGGTGTTTGATGCTATACAGATGTGCAATATCTGCAAGTTTGGGACTCACTGAATTTAGAATTCAGTGTGTGTGTGTGTGTGTGTGTGTGTGTTACTGATTTTAATTGTCTGTGCTCTTTCAAGACTAACTTTAATCTACAATAATAAAAGGGTAATATGCTAATTAGACCAGACATCTTCTGGACATCATTCTGGATGTCCTTCCTGATGAAGCTGGGACTCGGGTGCTTGCAGGCAGCCTGGGGGAAGCCAGCCAGGGTCCTGGGTGCCTGTGGGCAGTTGGAGGAGGGTAGATTGGCTCCTGGGTGCCAGAGGGAAGCCAGTACTGGCAGCTGGGGAAGGAAAGCCTACTTGTGCACCAATTTTCATGCATCAGGCTTCTAGCACTAAATAAAAAAATCTCTCAGTGAAGAATATATACTTTTATAATGGTAAGTAGATGTTGAATTATCTATTGTGCTCTGTAGTGTCCAAGTTTTGTTTATAGCATTAGAGTATGTGCATTCGAAAATAAGTACTGTGTTTTTCACTTTTTTTTTCTTGTTTTAACTAGGACTGGGTGAATTTATTATGCATGAGATCTTAATGTTCTTATCATTTGGAAGTAACAAAATATGTTTACTTTATGCTGCAGTTCCCGGGAGCCCTGTGTTTTGCCTTAAGAAGCTGGAACAAGACTACTTGTAAAGAATAGACTGCCAGATTTTTCAACAATAGAAACAATGGTCAAGGTAATTGTGACTTGCATTAAATTACAATGGATTAGGATTTTAATATGCCTTCATTTCAAATACTTAGACTATAGTGTTTATAATTCAACTAACAACCTGGTGCAAGAAATTAGTGTGCGACTATGGTCCCTAGGCCTGGCCTATGATCAGAGCCATCTTTCCCAGCTGCCAGCAGCTGGCCCCACCCCCTCACCCCTCACCACCCACCCCTGGTTTCCCATTTGCCATGATGTGATAAGAGCCTGCTGGCCTGGGGGAGGAACCAAGAGGTCAGCTGTTCCCGCCACGTGCCAGCTCCACCCACACTGGGTTGCCCTTTGTGTGTGGGGCAACTGGTGGGATGGGGCCCTTGGCCTGGTGCTGCTCACCTCCCTCACCACCAATCCCCTGTTTCCTATTCACCATCCTGTGATGGGAGTCTGCTGGCTGGGGAAAGGGACCAGAGGTGGTCAGTGTGCCTCATAATGACTGGTTGAGCAGTTGTTCTGGTCATTCCATTGTTCGGATCAATTTGCATATTACTCTTGTATTATTTAGGATAAGAAAATACCTATGAATAAAATCAAATCTTTTAAAAAAATTATTTAAAAAATCATCCACTTTGCCAGATGCAAGGAATTTACAGAATTTGCAAAATATACATTGTTTAGTGCTTGCTACATGAACTTGAACTGCACTATGCAGTTTTTGAAGACCCTTCCTGTATGTTTATACACACATTTTTATATGTATTGAACCAAATAATTATTTTGGAAAAACTATGAATAATAAGGTGAATAAGGTGAATCAGAGCACTTATTAGAGATACCAGTCATATGTTATTGAATGATTATATAAATCCTTTATTCATTTTCTTTTAAAAATTATTTTGTCAGTTAATAGACTCCAACACAAAACAAAGGAAAACTCTACAGCAAAGGTAGTGCAACATTGTATTAATAGCAAAACATAAAAATAAATCCTTTCCAGTGTTTCCTCTGTTACTGATTTCAAATGTTTGCATTTCATTGCCTCTGAAAGACTTGTATGAAGAAAGGGTGCCAGAACTAAATATATATCGGAAATGGAGCCCCCTATGTACAATCTAAGGAGACTCATAACCCAAAAATCAAGGGTTCTGAACAATCTGTGGTGAAGTAAACTGTTTAGCTTTGTTTATCCCAGCTTTTCACAAGTGTACTTGACTGGAGGACACTTGCAAATAACCTCTCTAAAACATCCCATAGATATATATTCCACAGAAAATTCTTTCTGGGATGTTATTCAGAGCTAAGCAACCACTCCATTGTATGTAACCTAAGTTACTTGCTAACCTTACCTTTTCAGTACAGAAATTGATTCAAATCTGAATTCACTCGGTAGAGCATTTATGTGTATATGGATTACAACTTCAAACCTCCATCTAGTCTCAGCATCTTATCGCCAACCATACATAAGAGCTGCCATGGAAGAACCCAACTTTTTATAGAAATATGTTGCTCAATTTTTCAGGCATGTAAACTTTAGGCATTCACTGTCATATCAAAGACCTACCCATGTCAGATTTCACAAAAGTTTAGTTTCCCTAGCTTAATGATAACTCTTCTGCTGCAAAGGAGTATGCAATTCCTGTTTCCAAGCTAACATTATCAGAATGAGTATCTTGTAAATGAAAATCTTGTCCCATATTTCACCCACAGCCTCCTGGGAGAGAGAGTACCAACATCTCTGAGGAATAAAATGGATCTGGACTGGTGCAAACACTCATCAAAAGGTGAGAATACTATAGCCTTATCTCTTCACCATAAGGAAATCTGTGTTTTTGTGTTATGTATGTCGACCAAAGTTTGCTATCTAATGCAAACAGGAGTCCACAATCTGGGTGTGGTAAAAGGAAAAACTTTATTAAAGTAAACACTTTGCAAATGGGAGAAACACAGGTACATCTTCTGTAAACCATGTGACTGCCACTTTTCATAAAGAAAATTTCCACCCTGGTTCCTCATTTGTCCATACATACATACACAAGAAATCCAAATCACACAGTTCTAATTGGTCCAGATAGCATGATTCTGATTAGTCAGACTTGTGTGTTCTAATTGGTTGCTGTGAGCTGGATTCAGTATATTGAAAATGAGGATACAGTTGTCAAGCTCTGATTGGACAGGGCAAGTCTAAGCCCATTTGTGAAATATGAGTTGACCCAGCTGGACTGAGAGCACAGTGTGGCAGGCTGAAGTTTCAGCCTATAATCTTCCCTGACTTGCAGTTTTCTTGAAAAGCTTTGCTCTTCAATGGCTGCTAGATTCTTCTTATGAATTTGTGTCTAATTATCCAGGAGAAGTCCTGCTTGGCAGATATATTCTTTCTCAAGGTCGCACATGTATATGATGCAGGTGAGATATCTACACTAATAAAAGAGAAAGATTCAAATTGACTGTACCTCCACTATGCCCACTAGCCAATCAAGAGTGGGTATGCAAATTAACCCCAAAGATAGCAGGTTAATTTGCTTATTCAGGCTTCCAGTGGCCTGGATCCTGGGAATATCCTCAGGACCCAGGGTGGTCCACATCTGTAGGCCCGAGTGTAAGCCCTAAGCTTCTGGGGTCCCAGAAGCCCCTGGCCACTCCTAGCCTACCAGCCTTGGCCCAGACCCGCCAGGGTTGGGGCAGCAGAAGATTGAGCAGGAACTGAGTAGAGCCGGGGAGCCCTGCCCAATCTGCAGCAGAGGCTTGATCAGAGTCAGAGGGCCCTGCCTAAGCTGAGGCAGAGCCTTGATGGGAGCCAGGGGGTGGGAGGAGAAGGGGCTGCCCACGTTTGATTCTGGTCAAGGACATGTACAGGCTCCTCCCTGGCTGGGGCCTAGGTCAGGGTTCATGCAGGAGGCAACCAATCAAAGTGCCCCTCTCACATTGATTTTCTCTCTATCTTTCCCACTCCCACACTCTCTGAAAATCAAGGAAACATATCCTCATGTGAAGATTTAAAAAAAAAATGTCATATACTATGAAAGACACATTTTGAAAATGCCTAAAGAGAGTTTTCATTTGTTTCCTAGTGAAGGAACTGGAGTCTGTGTTGATGAAAACACCTTGGTAGCTGCAGTGGCTGGCAGTGGCTACAGCAGCAGGGTGATGGGGCTAGTGTCTTCCCCTGATCAGCCCAGTTACCTAGTGCAGAAGGAGGCCAGACTGGGGCTTAGGCCTGCTCCCCCCTGAGGGCTCCCAGTCTGTGAGAGGGGGCAGCTTGGGCTGAGGGATCCTCTCCCCCAGTGCACGAATTTCATTCACCAGGCCTCTAGTATTTGATAATGTATATTAAGTGTGCATGTATGTTGAACACTCCCAACAGAAAATAACTAATTTAAAAAGGTTATGTTTTCTAGGTTTCCACATTAGTATGACAAAATTAGTAGCAAGAATATAGAGAGGGTTTCTGAATGCCTTAGACCCTTCTACAGTTCTCTTCTCCTTGATATTCCTGTTTAGATCATCATAAAAATACTGACTATAAAAATCTGTATGGCTGAAACTGGTTTGGCTCAGTGGATAGAGCATCGGCCTGCAGACTGAAGGGTCCTACGTTCGATTCTGGTCAAGGGCATATACCTTGGTTGGGGGCATATCCCCAGTAGTGGGTGTGCAGGAGGCAGCTGATCAATGTTTCTCTCTCATCGATGTTTCTAACTATCCCTTTCCTTTCCTCTCTGTAAAAAAAATCAATAAAATAATATTTTTTAAAAATGTATATGTAAAATGGCTAAGTAACCGACCAACCTGCTGACCAGCCAGTAGGTAAGAAGTGCATTGAACACCAGGGGGCAGACACTCAACCCAGGAGCTACCAAGCTACGGTGAATTGGCAGTGGTGGTTCTTGGGTGACGCACCCTGGAATCAGAGAAGAGGGAGCCCAGTTTTGGGATGTATCATCCAAGAACTGCCCTCTTGCAATCCATGATCCCTCAGAGGATGTCACAGAGTGGGTTTTGGCCTGATCTCCATAGGCCAGGCTGAGGGACACCACCTGACGGAGTGTCCCTGCTCACTCCACAGACACCCTTTGCAGGTGGGGCCAGACAAGGAGGAATCTCAGGAGGTTGGCTCCAGGGAGTCTCCAGCCCATCTCACCAGTCCCACACTGCCTGCCACCTTCTAATTAATTTCCTTTCAATGTGCATGAATCCGTGCACTGGGCACTAGTATAGATATAAAAAAGGGGGATCACCTCAAGTGAGTGTGACTGCATCTGGGGAGAAAGAAAGAGAACTCTTCTAATGAAGAAGGTAGCCCCTTCTTGTTTTATGAAGCACATATGTCATGTTCAAAAGACTAATTTTTAGCAGAGTGAAGCTGATCCTTCTCACTCTGAATTCATCATTTCATGCTTTATAACATATAAAGTACAAGGGAAAATGTTTAATAATTCCTTTCTTGTCCTTTTGGGTTTCTTTTCTGAGGAGCCTCCAGGTGTTCTCTGAGATAAACCTAGAAATATATCAAGTCTTCAGAACCTATTTTAATGTGCTAGAAGAAAAAAAAAAGCTGTTGGGGGGCAATCTTTGAGGACTTTTTACTCTTTCAGGCCCAAATGTACAGAGTGAAATCTATTCTTCAATACAAAAATATTTAGATTACATCATTAAAGTGGGGAAGTTTCTGTGACACTAAAAAATAAATAAAAGGAAAAATAAATTTAGCAGCATAATAATATCCTCTCATTCTTCACCTTCATTTCTGAGGCAACTGCAGGAGTCATCTGGAATCGCTCAAAGTGAATAAAAATAAAAAAGACACATTATAACCTAAAGGGTTTTCTGCTTTGTTGGGTAAGAACTCCTTTGACAGTGGGGGGAATTTCATTGTAGGTTACTCAAATTTAGTTACTTGGGTGAGTACCTTCTTCCCAATAGGATGCAGCCTGGAGTATAAGCATCCCTGCCCAGCATCTCCATGGTATAAAAAGATGGGAAATAAAACAGCAATGAAAAATAAATAAGGGTACTTTTCTCAGCAGATGAAGCATAATGGAAAAATTCTATTATTGTTGATTTTTTACCATTTGATTTCATAAAGCTTGTTATATCTTTATAGCCAAGAAAGATTTTTTGAAAAGTACAGAAATAATTACAGGATAAAAGTTATTATTTTATGTACATATCTACTTATTTTTTAATAAAAAAGCTCAAGCTAATAAATGTATGTGAATATGACTTTTGGAAGATTCATAATCAACTCCACAGTTTTTTTTGTTTTTTGTTTTTCACTTACTGTGAATTGGTTTTTACTTTGACAATGCTTAAGAAAGCAATATCTACTTTCTTTTTTAAGGTGTAAAGAGATATTTAACAAGTAGGAATATTTCGGGGAGAATATGTGAAAATATATTCTCAACACTTATTTCTGGTAATTTTTCCTAAAGAAAAATAAGAAAAATGTATTTAAGTGAAATTTATGATTTTGAAAACTTTATTTGAACTGATATCCTTAGTTTCCTTTGCACAAATTTGTTTTAAAGTAATGCAAGTAAGTATTTGCTTTCCCTTTCCCATCTTTTAGAGAAGGTATCAGGCTGAAGTGAAATTAGTATCTAAAGACAGGACTAACTTTTACCAAAGTCTCATACTGCATAAAATTGACACTTCACATATATGAGGTAATTCATAGGCAATCGATGATATAATATATAAAAGGGAAATAGAAATTTGTGGTTTGTCTCTTTTCTGTAATGAGTTAAAAATATATTACTTATTTAGACTGAAAGAACCCCAATAAAGCAAGATAGAAAAATCATTGTTTAAACATTAACTCTCTCATTTTGCGGAGATTACTTGTCAAAAGTATTTTTACTTTCTAATTCTATGAGCTCAAGATTTCTGATGGTTGTTCTCTGTTCATAGTATTCCCTAATTTTCTTTCACCATCCTGTGACAATGCAAAAATAGTTCCTTTTTTATACTGTTATATTCCAACTAGCTAAATTATAGGCATCCATAGTCTGTTTTAAATGATACATTGACACTATTTTCCCTAGTTTACTTTTTACTCAACCTGATTTTCCTCAGAAATCTCAGCAGAGTTTTTTCTTTTCCAACTATTCCTTTTCTTCCTCTTATTCAATAAAAAGGCACTGTCTTAGACTAAGCCCTTAAACTTTTCTCTCTTAACTGATTATAATGCTCTCTGTTACAAAAATAGCACTTAAAAAAAAAATATCTTCATTAGATGAGTGTGTCTCCCTAGAAATAAAAAGAACTAGGAAGGTTTGGGGTTTGTTATTTTTTTCTTTCTCAAGTGCTCCTAAAAAAAGTAGAGCATGCAGGAAGTATGGCATGGAATTATATTAAGACTTAATTAGGCTTTAAAACGATGAACTTGGAGAGGGAGGTCACTATCTAAAATTGAGGGAATTTTAATATTTCAGAAATAGTTTTCTTTTTTGCACCAGTCTGTTTCTCTTAAGGATATGTGTCTTCTTTTATACTTCTCTCCATGCTACTTTATAATATTTCAAAATTCTCTGTTATCTTAGCCAGTTCTGCTTCACTCATATTTTCTTTTTTTATAGATATCTACAGTATAGCTTTAAAATTAGAATATCATTTCAGGTAAAAGGACCTGATTTTAAATTGTTTACCTGTGAGAATTTATGTTAAGGTCAGCAAGTGGGGATAACATTTGAGAATTTGAAATGTGTTTGAAATTCCCATTGAGTATGTGTTTATGTGTGTATGTTTGTATATATCACTGTAGGAACATTGATGTATTCTAATTTACTTTAAAAAATCATTGAGTTTAGCTACACAAACTATAGTTAGAAAAAAATAGATTTTATACTTTTAAAATAATTTTATATTTTATTTGTCTCCAGATGAAACAACGTAGAATACTATTCTAGGAGAAATGTACATGTGTTCATTGTTCATTGCTCTAAAATTGGAAATATTAAATAGCTTCCTACTTCCCTGAGAGACAGGGTCACTGGAATGTTAAAAATAATATTGGATTGAAATAATCAAATCAACTGTTTGAGTTACAGTAGGATTTCAGAATAAAGGAATGGGATCTTTTATGATATAATTGATTAAATTAAAGCTTTAACCTTGAACTCAATGGATAAACACAAAGAAACATCCCTGATATAAGGTATGTAACCTATACAATACCTACAATTGAACACTAGGTGGCAATGTTTACTCACTTTTATTTTTAAATTTCAGCAATTCAATAGCTGTACTAGGTCAAACTGAACTTTCTTGTCCTCAAGGTTATTTGTGCATCTTAAGACACAGAAAAATCCTTTCGTTTAAAACTGCTATGGTTTCTTTGTTTTAAGCTCTGCAGAACTGTGCAGTACAGCTCAGCTGAAATATTGTTCTCAATCCATTAATTGATCCTACAGAGAGGGGCATACTATAGAGAATTAGCAGTAGAACCAGAAAAAAGAAAGAATTCCTAAGGATCTAGAAAAAACAAATACCCATAATATAACAACAAGAAAATACCTTGGAATTTTATTTCTGTGATTTAAACATTGAGGGATGATAATAAATTATTTCAGAATCAGAGTCAATATGGTGAACTTATCTTTCTAATTTTGATTGATGTTCACAACTATTTAATAGGGCAAATGAAATTAAACATTAAAAACTCACATTGATCAAAACAGTAGAAACCAAGTAAGTCCTGTATTCTAACTAAATTTCCTCTGCTACTTCTTACATTCAGATCCAGAGTTGGCCTTGGGATCTGTGTTGACTAAAGTGACTTCCTATTTCCTTTGGAGGGCTCACCTCCAACCACATAGGGGAAAGGGAAGAACCTCCCTTGGTGTTAAAGAACTGAAAGAGTTGGCTGCTTGGGGTGCCATTCCAGAAGGAGATGTGGTTGTCACAAGGTAGTTTGTTTGCAGCAGGTAAAGAGAGAGGGGATTAATATCCAAAGCTCTGTCTCCTCTGGTAAACTTAGCCATTGCTTATATGTACTATTTGGTCAATTGCATATTATTTCTTCTTTGCAGTTGGCTACTTTGCATCTAATTGAGTTCCTGTGAGCTCATCCTGTTTATTACTGCATCTACAAAATACTGGGCTGTATTTTTACAGTTAGCATGAATAATAAGTGGGACTACCCAGACCTTGAGACTCTTGTCCTGTCTAACATTGCTTTGCTGGAGAATATGGGAAAGTTTCATGAGATCAGTTATTTTGGTTTCCTGGTGAATATTCTCTGCCACAGGCATCAAAAGTATTAAATGGTAGTGACCCAGGAATTCCCTGGAATGATCATAAGGATTGATGAATATTCACCAGGGGAACTCAACTCCAGAATCATTGCCCTATGACAGTTCTAGTTAGGAAGGTTTCCAACCTGGTTGTCACGCATAGGATGTATGTTTGATGGCATTAGTAGCTTCACTTTAGACAAAATAAGATTGGATATGGTATCTTTTTTAAAAATTTTGCCTTAGAAATAGACTTTTAATCATTTATTTGCTTTCCCTATGTTCTCTGAATTTTATTTTTTATAATTGTAACATTTATTATCTCACTATAATTATTTGTACCCTTGCAAGGAGGTTGAAAAGATGGTATTATGGATGAAAGGAGCTTTCAAACCTCTCAGAAATACAGTAAAAATTCTAAGAAGAAAATATACTGAGGAAAGCATTTTCATCTCAAATAGTTTATGGAATGAAAGTTAATGACTGTAAACAATATCTGCATGCTGGAGCTTACTGGAAATAAGGCAGAGGTGAATCTGTTGCTGTACATGGCAATTTTTCTCCCATAAAATGCAAGGCATTATGGGAGATCGAGAGTGTGAGAGAGAGAGAGGGAGAGAAAGAAAGCAAGGGAGAGACTAAATATTAAGCCATCATTCACTTGTTTTATTAAATTTTTATCTCATGTTTATACCATGTGTAGACAGAATCTTATATAGTTTTTCCTTGTTTTAAAACTACAGAAAGATTTATTATTTCTTTGTAATTTACATATACTTTTTTTTAGTTTTTATTGATTCAATATTAGTTTTTCCTTAATATATAAATCTACAACTTATTTAACTATTCATCTCTTGATGAATAACAAAATCCATAATGAAATAAAACTTGCTGTTTGACTAATTTCAGCTATAAGGCATAATTAGTGTTTTTACAAGACTGTTTGTTGAAAACCATTTATGAATTTAGGGTGCATCCCATTAATTAGTATTGATAGCTTAAAAAAGGTCAAGATTATATACTAGAAGAGCCAAGATGGCGGCATAGGTAAACACCTACACTGCTGCCTCGCACAACAATTTCAAAACTACAACTAAAAGACAGAACAGACATCATCCAGAACCACAGGAAAGCTGGCTGAGTGAAAGTTCTACAGCTAGAAGGAAAGAGAGGGGCTCACAGAGACCCAGAGGAGCTGCAAAAAGCTGAGGTATGGAGACGCACGCGCTGAGAGAGCGGATGCCTGAGTACCTGGCTGGCTTTCTCTGACGGGAGGGAAACGGAGACCCCCAACGGTATTGAACCCCTTATCCTACGACACTAAACACCAGGTCCAGCTGAAACTCATACGGGGGGAGTTTGGACTGTGAAAAGGGAGAAGTGCACAGAAATTTAGGGGAGTCACAAAAGATAGGAGGTCTGGTCACGGTAGCGCGCGCAAGCGTGCGCGCGCATGGCACTGGTGCCGCACTGAGGACAGATTGCTGATTGTGCTGCTGGCTTTTGCGACTGGGTGGGAGACAGACCCTCCCAACTATGCCACTTCTGAGTCCACTGGGCCCCTGTTTCTGGCGAAACCCTGGAGATCTAGACTCGTGTGGTCCTGGTGCGCAGGGGAGCTGGAAAGGCAGTGGTCTAGAGGCACTGCGGGCTGGCGCACGCACAAGGACCGCTCCAGCGATTACCCAGTCACGTGAGACTCCGTGGGGCCGACTGGAAGGCAAGGTGGTCCCTTAAGCCCTGAGACTCCACACATCCCAAGCTCAACAGAGGTTTCTGTGGTTTTGCAAGTAAAAAAGTTTCCCCGACATAGTGAAAATGCCAAGACAAGGGAAGGGATTAAAAACAAATGAAATGGAGGGAAAAAAACAACTGGATATAGAGTTCAAAATCATGCTGATAAGGTTTTTCAAGAATATGCTAGAAAAGACGAATAAATTTAGCAAAAGCCTACTAGAGATACAAAAGAGCCAACTAGAGATGCTAGAGATGATGCATAAAATTAGCGAGTCCCAAGAGGAGATGAAAAAGGACCAACTAGAGACACTAACTGAAATAAAAAATATACAGAATCCTAACAGCAGAGTAGAGAAAGGCAAGAATCAAGTCAAAAATTTGAAATATAAAGAAACAGAAAACAGTCAACTGGAAAAGCAACAAGAGAAAAGAATCCAAAAATGTGAATATAATGTAAGGAGACTCTGGGACAGCTTCAAGCGTACCAACATCAGAATTGTGGGGGTGCCAGAGGAAGAGAGAGAGCAAGATACCGAAAACATTTTTAAAGAAATAATGACTGAAAACTTCCCACATCTGGTAAAAGAAATAGACTTACAAGTCCAGGAAGCACACATAACCCCACATAAAAGGAATCCAAAGAGGAACACACCAAGACACAACATAATTAAAATACCAAGAGCAAAAGACAAAGAGAGAATATTAAAAGCAGCAAGAGAAAAACAGTTTATTACCTACAAGGGAGCACCCATACAATTGTCAGCTGATTTCTCAACAGAAACCATGCAGGCCAGACGGGAGTGGCAAGAAATATTCAACGTGATGAATAGCAAGAACCTACAACCAAGAATAATCTATCCAGCAAAGCTAACATTCAGAATTGAAGGGCAGATAAAGAGCTTCACAGATAAGAAAAAGCTAAAGGAGTTCATCAACTCCAAACCAGTGTTATAT
>PVJN01000258.1:0-29415 GCA_004026805.1 Lasiurus borealis
AGGCTCTACAGCAGTGACCCACAGGTTGAGAACCACTAGCAGGGTCGCCTAAGACCACCAGAAAACACAGATATTTACATTACGATTCACCACAACACGAGGAACTGTATTAAATGGTCGCAGCATTAGAAAGGTTGAGAACCGCTGCTCTAAAGCATCATGCACACCCTTCAGAGGTGAAGTTCCTCTCTGCTGTGTGCAGGAGTGGCCCAGCCTCCTTGTGAAGGCGTGATTTTTCCTAACGGTTCTTGACAGGCATTGGGGAAATCTGACTTCATCCTTGGGTAAAGTTACCAGACAAAGATGTCACCTGCATGCGACATGACAGGAAGGCACTGTGCTTGAGAATAGCCTAGAGCTGCCAAGTCCCCTGGAAGTGTCCCCAGTGGTATTTGGCTACCTTTCTCTGAGCTGCTCCCCAGAGTCAGTTTTTAAGAAGTACCATTCCCAGCTGTCAAGCCCCAGGGGTGCCTAATTCACACATATGAGGAGTTTTAATAAGACACATCAGTCTGTAAGGTTTTCACATCATCTCAGGACATTTCTATTTGGCTAGTAGGAAGGAAAGGAGTGGATTAATGTCCTTCTCATTCCCTTACAAAGCTGAGAGGGAGAAGCCCTACCTATTTTGGCCACGAGGGGCGCTCTTCTCATGTTTGTGCACTGCTGTTCGCTCATCACTTTCAGTGCTTTCCAAGGAAGAGATGAGTTTTGACTTCATAGAAAATGAGTTTAAAGCAGAGGGAACATGTGGCCTCGACACTTTGGATGACTGCCATGGCATGCTACATTTCACCTTTGATTTAAAGATACAGATCACATGGCTTCCTAAAAATGATTTTTTTTTTTTTTTTTTCTCAGTTCCCAAAAGGCTAATGCAAGCAGCTGTTAAAGGAGAAATGAAAAGACAGACGCCGGAAGAGCAAAGCAGTAGAACTTAGTGAAACTGATTTGCCAACGGGCTCTCTGTTACCCCGAGGAGCCAGCGTGACAAATATGTCTCTTTCACTTATTACCTGAGCCGTGATAAATATTTAATTGTTGGGTGTTGCCCTAAGTAAAAATCTGTCAGAATGGCAGCTGGTGAAATTAGTAACAATAATAATAATATCGTCAGTGAACATTGAGTGATTAAGAACCAGGCACCTTGCTAAGTACCTCATATGAATTATGTCATTAAGTCCTAACAAACTGGGAGGAAGGAGCTGGTAATAACCCATTTTAAAGATGAAAGAAAATGAACTTGCCAACTTAAGTCTCCATTACTGGTGGAGACTCAATGACATTAAAATGACATTGCCTGAGAGAGGTGGTATTAGAGAAAAAAAAAAAAAACAGTCTGATTCTTTAGCCACATCTTTCACTGCAGTTTAAAAAATAAAGGTGACCAGCAATTCATTTCCTTAAGTGAATTCTTGCATGGGAAGAATGTTTCAACCTTTACCTAAATAAAAGATTTCTCAACAACAAGAGACCTCAATGTTTGTTTTGTTTTTAAGATATATTTTATTGATTTTTTACAGAGAGAAACGGAGAGGGATAGAGAGTCAAAAACATCGATGAGAGAGAAACATCCATCAGCCGTCTCCTGCACACTCCCCACTGGTGATGTGCCCACAAGCAAGGTACTTGCATGCCCTTGACTGGAATTGAATCTGGGATCCTTGAGTCCGCAGAGCCAAACTGGTTAGGACAAGAGACCTTAATGTTTTGATAATGAAACTTTGGCAGCCTTTCCTATAAAAGGACTCTGAGCTGCCCATCTCTCAGGAGTCAACCACCCCTAGATCAAGGTTGAGAGTCCACTCAATGACATTAAAATGGGGGATGGAAAGAATGATACCATTTAGATAGAGACAGGGGGTGGGCCACAAGGGGAGGGGCTATAAAGGGGGCGGGGCCACCACAAGCAAGTGGGGGCCATACAGAGGTGGGCCCAGGAGAAAATAAGGCCCAGGAGAGAGTAGGGTTACACTGCTTTCTATTCAGAGGTAACACGGAAGCCGTAACCCGCATTTCTCTCTTCTTGGGAACAGTTTTAGTTGATGGATTACAGAGGCGACTCCACCATGTGGGAACTTGCCCTGCTCCTTCTGAAACCTAAATGAATGCTCCTCTCTCCCCAGAGCTCTGTTTTATGGACTCTAAAGGCCTGAAGATTTGTGGGCCATCTGCCACCAGGGGAATTTAGCTGCCACCGAGAACCACTTGCTCTATTTTCCCTTCCCAGAGCCCCTCCTCCTCCTGGCAGCCAGCCAGCCCAGAAAGGCAAAAATTGTCACCGACTGCTCAGTTAAAGAGAAAAGCCGGCGGATCAGGATGTGAGGAGAAGGATGACATAAAGTTACCAGCTTAATTAAGCCATTACAGTTTTTAGGGTGTTTTAAATACAGGCAATTTGAATGTATAATTGAGACTAGGCCTACGTTTCCTTTGCTCTGCTCAGAACCCTATTGGGAGAACAGAACAGCTGGGGTCACAGCCTGTGACAGTGGGGCCAGTTTCTCAATGTCACTGTAGTCTCCCCAATAAGTGTGTGAGGCTGTTTCGTCTCTGGGCTTGGACCAGGAGTGAGGGGTGGGAACCCTTGAAATGCCAGGTACAGAGGCCAACCCCATCAGTAGCGCTTTGACTGCCAGCTGATTCCCAATATTCTCAAGAACAATGTCCCACACATTCTCCTGCGGAGAATGCTACCAAGCGTGCTATAGAGAAACAGTCTCCTTGAAACAATGATTTTAAGCTTCGGCCCTGAGGTTAGAGAGAGGAAACGAAGAGATTCCAACTTTCAATGTTCTGCAAGTTGGACCAGCAGAGGATAAATAAGGTCAATTTAGATGTCCCTTTGGGGGAAAGTAGGCTTATGGGAGAAGTATAGGAAGCCCACTGATTGTGTTGTGAACATAACTCAGTGCTTCGAGTATTTGGACATTTTCCTGTTAACAGCTGTTTATTCCAACAGGGTGTAATATGTCTTAGTTAGCAGTATATCTTGGGGTTTAGTTTGCATGTAGTTTAACTATTTCCTAGTGTCCCCCATATACATATATAAACAAGTACACACAAACATGGAGATGCTAAAAGAAACTCTGTTGTTCTGTCTTCAGCAACACATATGCTGAAATTGAAATGAGACAGCTGGTGTGGCTCAGCAGTTGAGCACTGATCTATGAACCAGGAGGCCATGGTTTGGTTCCCAGTCAGGGTACATGCCCAGGTTGTGGGCTCGATCCCCAGTGGGGGCCAGGCAGGAGGCAGCCAATCAATGCTTCTTTCTCATCATTGATGTTTCTATATTTCTCTCTCCCTCTCCCTTTCTCTCTCTCTAAAAATCAATAACCTATGGAATGGGAGAAATATTTACAAGCCATCTATCTGAGGAGTTAATATCCAAGTATATGTGTACATGTTATATATAATACATATGTATGTTTCCCACAAGTCAATAGCAAATAAAAAGACAATATGATTTTTAAATAGACATTTTTCCAAAGATGACACACTGAGAGCCAACATATATGAAAAGGTGCTCAACAACACTAATCATCAAGGAAATGCAAATCAAAACCACAATGAGATTAGAATGACTGTCATAAAAACAAGTGATCAACAAGTGTTGGCCAGGATGTGGAGAAAAGGAAACCCTCAGACAATACTGGTGGCAATGTAAATTGCTGCAGCCACTATGCAAAACAGTATGAGGGTTCTCAAAAAAAATAAAAATAGAGCTACCATAGGATCAAGCAATTCCACTTCTGGGTAGTTATACAAAGTAAATGAAAATAGCCCTATGTTCATTGAAGCATTATTTGCAATATCCGAACTTTGGAAACAATCTAAGTTTTCACACCAAGCAATGAATAAAGATGTATTTTTATATATAGTGTCCCAAAAATGTATACATACTCTTAGAATAATTATAAATGCATTGTTTATTAAAATGCATTTTATTTTCAAAATTGAGCTATCAGCTGTTAAAATGTGTATTCAGTTTTTGGGATACTACACACGCAGGTATGTGTGAGCACATACACACAGACACAAACAATATCCCAATATAAACAAGGAATACTATTCAAACAGTATATATATATATACACATATATATATACACACACCCACACACACACACACACATATATATATATGTATATATATATATATATATATACTTTTTTAATATACAGAAGCATGAAATATTTAGGCATTATATACATATACATTTATTATATATAGAAAATAATGGAAAACTATTTAGCCACAAAACATAAGAACATTTGTAACAACATAGATGAACCTTGAGGGCTTTAAGCTAAGTGAAATAAATAAATCAGACAGAGAAATATTAATACCACATCATCTCACTTACATGTATAATCTTTAAAAAAAGAGGAGAAAAAAAAAGCAGGAAAGGAAAGTCTTAACTCACAAATAGTGAGAAGAGATTGGTAAGGGGAAGAGGGGAGAGAAAAAAATGTATAAAGGGGTCAAAAGATACAAACTTCTAGTTATAAAATATATGGCACGGTGATGCACTATATAGCATGCCTATATTTAATACTACTGACCTGCATATTTAAAAGTTGCTAAGAGAGTAGATCTCAAAAATGTATCAGAAAAGAGACATTGTAACTATCTATGGCCACAGATGGTAACTAGACTTATTGTGGGGATCATTTCACAATCTCTACAAAGATGGAATCATTTTGTTGTGCACCTGAAGCTAATGTGGTGTTACATGTCAATTATACCTCGATGAAAAGATAAAGGTAAAAAAATAAAGAAGCATGGCTGGGTCCCGAATCCCATAGCAGCCCTCTCAGCTGCGGGCAACTGTGCCTCCTCCCCTTAAAACTAGCTCAACCAGAGGTAGAGGGCTGAGGTTCGAACCAAGCAGGCAGAGACGCGATGTGGGTTGAGGGAAATAGCCGGAAATGGGTACCAAAGGAAAATGCCAAGTGTCAGTGATTGAAGGAACCTCTTCCAGTTCTAGTAATTCTGTGGTCAGCACGATGCTTTAGCGATCAGATAGTTGTGTTGTCAGGACATCCTAGTAACCCATTAAGTTGGCATTAAATCATGTCAGTGAAGAAAATCTCAGAGCAAAAGTATCTACAGGGTGTCCCCCCCAAAATATATACACACTTTGAAATGATCAAGTCAGTCATTATTAGCATACAGTTCATTTTCAAAATTTAAAAGAATCTACAGAAATGCATGTGTATACATGTTTGGGGAAATCCTATATTTTTAGTTATAATTACATATACATATACTATATGATGCAGAAGCATGAAGGGAAAACAGGAGAGGAAGGAGAAACCAGAGAATGAGAGAGGGAGAGATAAAGAAGAGAGGAAGAGATGGAGGGAGGAAGAAGAGAGAGAGAGAGAGAGAGAGAAGGGAGAAGGGTTATTGAATTCTGCTCTGCCTTCTCAAACTGTAACCTCCCAGAAAAGGTTTCTATAAACCCTAAACCATGTGTCCGCCTGCTCTGACTTTCCTATTAAACGTTAACTCAATTGAATCCTCCTTTATGCAAACTTGGTTACATGAAAGATTAAATTTGCTAAAATGAAATAAAACATACACCATTAAATGCATTTCAAACAGACTCTCTGGACATTTTCTTTAGTGAATGATTGTCTGTGCTGAGCTTAAAAGCTTAGATTAAAAGAAAACTAAAATGGATGGACTGTGTTGCGAGTAAACATCTTGCCCTCTGGAAAGGTGAGTATGCTGGTAGGGTGCCCTGTGCAGTAGAGACAGGGCACCAAGGGGAAGGTTCATCCTTGTTCAGGCGTGAGAATTCCAAAGAAGCTTCCCCTTAAATATACAGTGGTACCTCGAGATACGAGTTTAATTCGTTCCGTAACATTGAGGCGTGGGAAACTATGAGATGCTCCAGTCTCGGTAAACTGTTGGGTTGTGTGCAGCTGGCCGATCCACAAGATTACTCCTATCTCAAATGTTGCTCGTATTTCAAAGCAAAAATTGCTTGCTCGATGGCTCGTATCTCAAAAATCTCGTATGTTAGGGCACTCGTATCTCGAGGTACCACTGTACTGCCATCTGGTAGGGAACTATTTGTTTGAGTTTCTTAATATTAGGCTCTTGTCCTCCCACTTTTGTATTGAGGTACCAGTTTTCATTGTGCACCTCACACACAATAGGACCGCACACATTCTTTTTCTGAATCACCCTGATGCAAGAAACACTGAAAAGCAAAATCTAGGTGATAACATGAAAGGAAAAAATGTGAACGTTGAATATGGACAAATATAAAAGGATAAAGACATTTCTGTAATACCCAGGCCCTCCTTTGCCTGCCCCAGGTTTTATCAACTCACGTTTAGAATCCTCTGATGTTTTTCGGCTTCCTTGGACCACATGGGAGGAGAACCTGGTGTTTGTCTCTGTGCACACAGCCAGCTGTCCAAGCACCTTCACAGTTACATACTATTCCTTTGAAAGGGGTGGGGAACCTTTTTTTTTCTCTGTGAAGGGCCATTTGGATATTTACATCATTTGCAGGCCACACAAAATTACCAACTGAAAGTGAGCCTGCTATATTTGGTCAAATATGTAATTAACTTGCCCTTAATGCGTAGGCAGGGCTAATACTGTCCACAGGCTGGATATACCCCACCCCCACCCCCACATGATCTCACTAACTCCCACAATTCCTGGGACCAAGGTTAGCGGTGGCTCCTTAGGCATTATAAACACCACCATGGCTTACAGCTGAATGCTATTGGTTCAATGACCCCCAGCGGCGGCCCTCCCACTTTAGCATGTATCAGAATCACCTGGAGGCTTGTTAAAGCACAGATTGCTTTAACAAGGTCAATTCCAGAAGCTTCCATTAAAAGATTTAGACTAGGGCCCGAGAATTTCATTTCTTTTTTTAAAAAAAAAATTTAAAATATATTTTATTGATTTTTTTACAGAGAGGAAGGGAGAGAGATAGAAAGTCAGAAGCATCAGTGAGAGAGAGACATCGATCAGTCGCCTCCTGCACGCCACACAGTGGAGATGTGCCCGCAACTAAGGTACATGCCCCTGACCGGAATCGAACCCAGGACCTTTCAGTCCGCAGGCCGACGTTCCATCCACTGAGCCAAACCAGTCTCGGCGAGAATTTCATTTCTAACCAGTTCCTAAGTGATGGTGATGCTTATGTTCCTAGTGTGGGTATAAGGATTACTCTTTGAACACCTCAGTGAGTGTAATTGGAGGCAAGGGCTATGGGCAGGAGGTAAGAAGGCCAAGTGCATTCAATTTTAGTTCCATCCATCCTCAAGCTCTAAGGCTGAAAATTACAGGTGTTCTAGGTGGCCCCGTGGGTTTTCAGGTTCTTAAGCTGTTAAAGGATGAAGGCTACCAGCTTGCAGTTAGAAGGTGAGCCACTGAAAACTCCTGAGAATAAAAATGATACGGCCTGCCGAGACCAGTTTGGCTCAGTGGATAGAGCATTGGCCTGCGGACTGAAATGTCCCAGGTTCGATTCAGGTTGGGGCCATGTACTTTGCTTGCGGGCACATCTCCAGTGTGGGGCTTGCAGGAGGCGGCTGATCGATGTCTCTCTCTCATCGATGTTTCTGACTTTCTATCTCTCTCCCTTCTTCTCTGTAAAAAATCAATGAAATATATTTAAAAAAAAAGATACGGCCTTAAGTTGCTTTCCCAGAAGATTTGAATTGATCTGTTATAACTGGGTCATGATTTGAGGGGGAAGAAATCCTGCCTGTTCAAGGAATAGGTTGCATTTTCTAACGTTTGGGGAGAAGACCCCTGAGATAGGTGGTTCTCTTTAACCGCTATGGATTTGCGGGTGGCTTCCTTTCTCCAGGGTAACCCTTTGAGAATGTGTAATTAAGAAAAATGGGATAGTTTAAAATAGCTGCACAAGGAGTTCGGATTGGAGTGGATCACACATGGCAGAGAGGAACTCATGTTAGGCATGTATAAACACAGCTTATCAAACTCTTAGAAATAGAATGGAGAACATTCCATGATTACCTGATTACTGGGAAAGCCAGGTAGGCCCAAGATACAAAGATAGAAGACTGTACAGCTTCTACCTTAAAATGAGTCTCCATGAACCCCAACTTTGCTTCACATAGGCACCCTAATCTCTCAGTCAACCTCTTCTGACTGCAGCCTATTAAACTCAAATCTAGTCCCTAACCCAGGTGGCTGAGCTGCGTTTATGCACTGAACGCTTTGGTCATGCTATTCTTCCTTCCTGGTGATGCCAAAACTCTTTAGTGCTTTTACCCTCCTTTCCTCGACATCTCTATCCCTTTCCTTGAAAGGCAACCTACAGACTTTTTCTCTCAGAAGCAAAACTTTTACTCAGTCGCTTGCTTATTATGATGAAAATGCGCAAATCTAAATGCAGATGTTAGGAGCTAACTCCTGTGCCTTTACATTTGGGAAGATCTGGAACCTTGGAGAGACAGGGAGGAGGATGCAAGGTCACACCAGCTCACCTTAGAACTGTGTTCAGGGAGCTGGGATTTAAAAAGAATTTCACACGCTTGGTGGCAGTTGAGATCATTTTAAATCTAATTGGGGAGGGGCCATGTGCATAAGCAAATAGGCTTATATGTAAAATAGGGTGGTGGTTTCTAGTTGCTGAGAGTGTGGTAGTACCGTATACAGTGGTATCTAGAGATACGAATTTAATTCATTCTGTAACCTTGAGGCGTGGGAAACTATGAGACGCTCAAGTCGCGGTAAACTGGTGGGTTGTGGGCAGCCGGCCGATCCACGCAATTACTCCCCTCTCAAATGGTGCTCGTATTTCAAAGCAAAAATTGCTGGCTCGACAGCTCATATCTCAAAAATCTCGTATGTTAGGGCACTCCTATCTCGAGGTACCATTGCATATCTATCTATCCTTCCAGCACGGGGTAGCCAAATGACCTGTCACTCAATCTAAGTCCAAAATTTCTGTCCCTGTTGCTTGAGGCATTCACATTAGGTATGTGACCAGCTCATTCTGTTTTCACTTTTATTATTATTTAAAACAAATAGATTGATCTTACTTTCTAACATTTTTATAGAGTTTTAATTTTCTTGCGTACTTTTAGGAACTGAACTGAACTTTAGCCAGTGGCAAATACTTTGTGAGTGGGGTTGAGAACAATGAAAAGATTTCTTCAGAAAAAAATGTTGCATGAAACCAGTTTGCTTCTTAAACAACTATTTTGGAGAAAAGAGGGTAAGCGATTTTCATTAGCTGACTCATGAATCAGCACTATCAGCTGGTTGGACATGACTCAGTAAATAAACTTGTTTCTCAAGTATCTATATACATATTAAAATATGTGTCCATCAGTCCAACCAGAAGCTATGATATGCATTGACCACCAGGGGGCAGATGCTCAACGCAGGACCTGCCATGATGCACATTGGTCATTTAACATTAAATGGCACTACAGACCTGGCACTGACATACCAATACTTGGCTTCCCCCAAGTGGGACACAGGCCCTGCCATCACACCAGAAAGACACCCCACCAAATCGCAGCCAATGCTGCAAACACCCCAATGCACAATATGTGGCCCACAACCCAGCCCGGAAACAGTGGCTGTGGGCGCCAGGTAATGATGTCACATAGCAACACCCAGCTTCCTCTCCATTGCTACTAGCCACCTTGAAGTTTCTGCAGCCTCAAAACCCAAATTACTTTATAACCAGGTGCAAGCATTTTACAATTTAACCAAATGTCTGTGAAGTGTTTTCCCATGCCTCATCTCATTTGATCCTCACAGAAGTCCTAGAATAGATAGATAGGAGACTCGGTAGAATCCTATCTTCTTTTGAATAGCAAGGTGCATATAGCAATATTAAAATATTTCTTCTAATTAATTTCCTCTCAATGTGTACGAATCCATGCACCAGGACACTAGTATCTTGATAATCAACTGCAAAACTATAATCAGTGATGCTTTTATTTTTTTAGGAAGCATTTGGGGATAGTCTCCGACCTTATATCTATACAGATGAAACTATTTATCTTAACCACCTAATGTATTACAACACAAGAGACCCGGTGCATGAAATTCATGCACAGGGGTGTGTGTCCCTCTGCCTAGCCTGCACCCTCTCCAATCTGAGACATCCCTCTCACAATCCAGGACTGCTGGCTCCCAACTGTTTGCCTACCTGCCTTCCTGATGCCCCTAACTGCTTCTGCCTGCCAGTCTGATCACTCCCTATCCACTCCTCGGCCAACCTGATTGATGCCTAACTGCTCCCCTGCCAGTCTTTTTGCCCCTAACTGCCCTCCTCTGCAGGCCTGGTCATCCCTAACTGCCCTCCCCTGCTGGTCTGATTGCCCACAACTACCCTCTCTTGCAGGCTGGTCCCTCCCAACTGCCCTCCCCTGCTGGCCATCTTGTGGTAGCCATCTTGTGTCCACATGGGAGCAGCCATCTTTGACCAAATGGGGGCAACCATCTTGTGTGTTGGAGTGATGATCAATTTGCATGTTACTCTTTTATTAGATAGGATGGTGGCCTACTGCATGGGTGGGGTTCAGCTGGTTTGCCATGAAGGGTGTCCCAGAACAGGGTGGGGGTTCCCTTGGTGCATGGGGTGGCCTGGGCCAGGGGCCTGTGGTGGTCTTCAGGCCAGCCACACCCCCTGGTGACCCAAGTGGAGGCCCTGATATCTGGGATTTATTTATCTTGTATAATTTAAACTTTGTAGACTTGAGTGGAGGCCTTGGCCGGCTAGGGTGTGCAGAAAGTGTGGCTTCCTCCATCGCCGGGGAAATCCAAGCTTCCTGTTTGCAGCCATGTTGGTTGGGTTAATTTGCATACTCACTCCTGATTGGCTGGCAGGCGTGGCTTGTGAGTGTAGCAGAGTGATGGTTAACTTGCACATTACTCTTTTATTACATAGGATATTCCTGTGTGAAAAGGGATGCCATTCAATAGGAATAGTTTTTGAATGTTATGTGCCTTGGACATAATCCTCAGAGATAGAGTTAATGGGCTCAATTTCTTTTTTGCCCTCCCAGTGTTTGCCCTTTTGCTGCCCCTCCCTGATAAGTTTTGATTGTTTTTAAACATCTTTTGCTTTTGAATCTCCCTTTTAGAAGACTATACCTACTTCTGTCTCACTGAATTAATTTCTCCCACCATTAATCCCACTATTCCTGCCTCTCTCTATTGTTGGTTATGTATCAGTAGAGGGTAACAGCAGAAGCTATGCTAAGTGACAGAGTGTGAAGTGTGAAATTCACACATATTGCTTAGTCATTTTCTCTCCTCTGTTTCTTTCTCCTAATGCATTAAAGGTAATAATTTGGATCAAACCTCTCCTTTGTTTCTTCCTTTCTGATAACATGAACTGGACCAGTTCAGTCTCTCTGATTTATTACTGAGTCTCATCCACTTTCCATTCCTTTTAGGCATACTTTTTTTTTCTTTCATTCCCTTAAAAAAAGTAAAGCTGCCCACAGTCCTTTCTCATGGTTGCTTGGTTTGACAAATGTATGTGAAAATGCAGAGAATGGCTTAGGAGAGATCATATTAGCCCTGGTATATCTGTGAGGCAGACCACCAGGTTTATGGGGAATTGTGATGAGATGGTGAGAGGTGAAGCCCCAGAGGGAAGCAGAACAGTGTCTGGGTCCCAAGGGCAGGGTGTGGGGCCGGCCTGACCAAGTGTAGGTAACAATGGGGGTGGGGGATGTTGTGTTTGGGTTTTAAAAACAATAATAAAACCAAATACTATCAGCCTACTTGTTTTTAAATTAAGAGTTAATTTTTTAGAGCAGTTTAAGGTTGAGAGCTAAATTGAGAGGATAACCTTCACACATTCAAGACACACCTCATTCTTAGCATCCCCCACCAGAATGGTACATTTGTTACAATGAATGAAACTACCCTGACACATACTGAACACCAAGAGTCAATGGGTTAGCCCTAGCCAGTTTTGCTCAGTGGGTAGAACACTGGCCTTGGGCTGAAGGGTCTCAGGTTGGATTCCAGTCAAGGGCATGTACCTTGGTTACAGGCTCGATCCCTGGCCCATTTTATGGTGCATATGGGAAGCAACCAATTGATGTCTCTCTCTCACATTGGTGTTTTTCTCTGTCTCTCCCCTTCCTCCACTCTACTCTCTCTAAAAATCAATGGAAAAATATTTTTGGGTGAAGATTAACAAAATAATAATAATAATAATAATAATAATAAAATAGTCCTTAGTTTATATTAGAATTCACTTTTAGTGTTGTACATTGTATAGTTTTATACTTGGGTTTTTAGTTTAATGACATGGCTAATGACATGTATCCATACTTACGGTATCATAGGAGGGATATTTTTACTGCGCTCAACATTCTCTGTGTTGTGTCTATTTAATTCTCCTCATGCCCCTGTCCTGGCAATCGCTGATATTTTTACTGTGCCCATAGTTTAGTGTTTTCCAACATATTATATAATTGGAATAATGTAGTATGTAGCCTTTTTAGAATGGCTTCTTTCATTTAACAATATCATTTTAATGTTCCACCATATCTTTTCATGACTCGATAACTCATTCTGTTTTTTTTCACTGAATCATAGTCCATTGCCAGCCATAGTTTATCCATTCACCTACTGAAGGGCATCTTGGTTGCTTCCAAGGTTGAGCAATTATATCTAAAGCTTTTATAAATATTCATGTGCAAGTTTTTATGTGAACATAAGTTTTTACCACCTTTGGCTAAATACCAAGAGGCATGATTGCTGGATTCTAGGATAAGAGAGTCTGTTGTTTTGTAAGAAACTGTCAAATTTTCTTCCAAAGTGTAGCATTTTGCATTCCCACAGCAATGGAAGGGATTTCTTTTTTCTTCACATCCTCACCAACTTTTGGTAGTGTTAATGTTCCAGACACTGGCCGTTCTAATGGCATATATTGGTATCTGTCAATCTACTTTTTTACTATCACTCTGAATCAATAATACTAAATAATAACTGTGATAAAATACTCATCCCCATAAAAATATTTTATTGGTCTAAATTCTAAAAATTGTTCCTATAATGCTAGCACTTAAAAATATATAGTATTTTTAGTAAGCAATGTGTTCTACATGGGAGATCATCTAACCTAAACACATTGGTTCCATGTTTTTAATGTTCAGAATTGTTTAAACTTGCCTCAGGCACAGTTCATCTTTAATACTTCTGTCGCTAAAAATGTCTACATTTAAAACATAGATTCAAAATAATGATAATAGTGATTAGAAAGACCAAGATAGAGAACTTGAGTTACTTTACTTTTGTCATTCTTGGAATTTTTATTTGTACTTATTTATTTTCTGCTGAAGAAGCATTTAAAAACTGACAGAATTCTTTTAAAAGAAAAAGACATACATTATGAATATTGCTGAAATGTATTATGAAAATAAAATTTTTTATGAGTCCTGCAAGCTTATCCTTGAATTTAAGACTTTTCTTAATAATTTGAGTGTCTGTTGCTTTATGTGACACAGACTTTTGAATTTAAAATTAATAAAAATGTGTTAACTACCAGAGAAGACAGATTTAGATAAACATATCTGGCTGTGCTGTCTGGTAAAGAAAAATATGTAAAAAATATAAACTTTCAATGAGGTCATTTACTAATTTGCAAAAGGTGTAAGAACATAAGAATAGTAAGTGTCATGTTATTTATTACTATGTTCAATATGTAAGTATACAATTCATCCATTTTCTATAGCCATAAACTAATGTAATTATTAGTAATAATTATTAATTATTACTTTTTCCATTTTTTTCTTAATCTTCAGCTGAGGGTATGGCTTATTATATATATATATATATATATATATATATATATATATATATATATATATATATATATATATATATATATATATATATAGAGAGAGAGAGAGAGAGAGAGAGAGAGAGAGAGAGAGAGAGACTTTGATCAGTTGCCTCCCTTACATTTACATTCCTGGACCAGTGATTGAACCCCCAACCTTTCAGTGCATGGGATGACTTACCAACTAACTGAGTCACACCAGCCAAAGCTACTTTTTACATTTTACATATGTTTTTGTTTGTTAACTAGCATTATTATACATATAAACATCAACAAAATATATTGTAACCTTGCATTTCCTCTCTTCTCCCAGCTCTTATTTCTGACATCTTTTCATGTCATAATTATTACTAAAAACTGTTGTATGAGAGATGGAAATGTTTTTTTTTTATATATGTTTTATTGATTTTTTACAGAGAGGAATTGAGAGGGATAGAAAGTCAGAAACATTGATGAGAGAGAGACACCATTCAGCCGCCTCCTGCATGCCCCACACTGGAGATGTGCCCGCAACCAAGGTACATGCCCCCTACCGGAATCGAACCTGGGACCTTTCAGTCTGCAGGCCGACGCTCTATTCACTGAGCCAAACCAGTCTCGGTGGAAATGTTTTTAAAAGTATCTGTTCTGATTTTTAAATGTGTTTGTTATACTGTTAAGCAAAGAAATTAACCTGGCTGCTAAAATGTTTAGTAGAGAAGATATAGATTTCAAAATATGTCAATGCACACACAAAAAAAGGTTATGAGAACATCTTCACCTAAATTCAGCTAAAAAAAAAAAAAAAGAGCAACAGGGAGCTATGGTAAGATTCTTTATTTCTTTTTTGAGGCCCACCTCTAACCAAATGGTCTCCAGGACCTTGTCTCCCTGATAGTGCCCTTTCACTTCCTTCCATGATGCAAAACTTCTGGTGATCCTGTTTGGATAAATAACCAGCTTTAGTTTGCTTACCTACAGAAGTGTAGGTCTCTAGTTTTTGATACAATGAGAATCATTGGGTAGGTATAAAACATTAACTATATAAATGAATATATTTAAAATTAATAAAGTTCTTGCTTTTGATTAAGACTGAAGGAGTTTATTAAAATAAGAAGACACCATGGAATATTTCTTACAACACATTTTTGATGGGGCTATAAGTAAGTAGGGATGATAAGGTGTTTCGATCCAATGGAGAATTGCTCTCTCTGTTCCAGCAAACATGGCTGGTTCAGCTCATCCCTCCTTCCAGGAACTGGTGGGCAAGGTAAATATGTCCATCCTCTACTTTCAGAGATTACCAGAGCTACTTAACACATACTCCTCATACTTGACTGGTTTTTAGAAAAGTCAATAAATATAAACAAAGAGGCTTGTCAGCATCTGGGAGGAAATGCCTAAAAGAATTTGCTAAACCCATAAAACAAGTAAATCTTTGCTTTAAGACTTGCACACGCCATTAATTAAACACCTTTATTGTGTGACTTGTTTGGAAAAAAAAAGGAAAGAAAAAGAGACATTGTCCATTATGTGAGCACGTCTATAAATAATAAATGGTTATCCAATTCAACTCAATGTCAACAAACTTCAGCCCGGTTCTGGAGAAAGAATGCCCTTTTTACTGTGTGGCATTAATAGAAAAGGGTTTTAGCCCACCTGCTGCGGTGAAGTGGTTGAGAGTTGACCTATGAACCAGCATTTCAATGTTGGATTCCCAGTCAGGTCTCATGCCCTCAGCTTGATTTCCAGTAGGGAGAGTGCATGAGGCAGTGTATCAATTATGTTTCTATCTCTTTCCCTCTTCCTTCCTTTCTGATGTCAGTAAAAAAAATATATTTTTTAAAAAGTTTAACACTTTTCTAAAGGGGGAAAGAAACAAGAGGGGTAACATAAGTGCTAAAAAGAATTGTCCAAAAGGCGAATTATTAAAACATCTTTTCACAACTAAAACAATGTGCCATTACCTTTCTCCTGTGTTTAAAGTACAGAATTTAACTAAACTTTTATCAGCAAGTCTAGAAGACAATTTCAAGCACTAGATGACATAGAAGGTAATTCCTTGAGGACCAAGATTAGGCTAATAGTTCTTGATTACTTATTATCATCATCACTGACGTCACTTGCCCAAGTCAATTACCTTGCTTAGTTATACTTCCAATAAACATTTATTTTCACTTTGTAACATGCACTGTGCTAAACTTTAAATACTGGGTCTTATTTAATTCTTACAACAAAACTAGCACTTAGGCAGGGCAATTATGCTCCTTTAACACTTCATAAGACAGAGTTGCTTTATAAGATTATGTCAATTAAGATAACATTTAGGAATCTGACTCAGGATTCAACAACAAGCCTATCTGACTCCAGAAATATATATGTTTTGCTTCCATTTATTATACAATATTCAATTCTTTTTTTTTGATCTCCAGTGCCCAGCCTGGTTGTCCAGTTTGTTCATTTCCTTCAATTTTTCCACTCTTCCTAGAACCCAGAACAAGAATCCTTATTTATAACTTGTGGCTTGGAATTCCCCTATAAAAGTGTAGTCCTAGACTATCAGATAAATTTATACTCTTTGGTTAATGACTACCAGCTAATTTGACAAGATGGAACTTCTGTAATTGGTCTTCACTAATGTCACTTCTATTAATATCACAAAGCTATAGTAATCCAAGCAGAATGGCATAAAAACAGACATGAAGATTAATAAAAAGTAGAAATAAACTTATAAGTTGGTCTTACACAAGAATGTCAATAACACACAATAGGAAAAGATAGTCTCTTTACAAAATGATGCTGGGAAAACCAATTATGAATATGCAAAAAAATGAAATTGAATGCCTATATTATACTATATATAATAATCAGCTCAAAGTTGATTAAAGATGTAAATGTAAGGCCTGAAATCATAAAAGTCCTAGAAGAAAACCAAGGGGAAATCTTCATGATATTGGGGTTGGCAGTGATTTCATAGATAAGACAAAATCACAAACAAAAATAAACAAGTGGAACTGTATCAGCTTAAACAGCTTCTACACCCACAAAGGATATAGACAACAGCATGAAAAGGAAACCCACAGAGCCAGAGAAAATATTTTAAAACCATGTATCTGTTGAATTAATTTTCAAAATATATAAGGAATTACTACACATAAGTAAAAATAAATGATAACACAATTAAACATTTTAAAATAGTCTAAGGACTTGAATAGCCATTTATCCAGAGAAGACATACAAATGATCAACAAGTATATTAAAAGAAGCTCAATATCACTAATAATCAGGAAAATGAAAATCCAAATGACTGGAAAACACCTCATACAAACGACAGGAAGTGTTGGCAATGAAATGGAGAAATCGGAACCCTTGCACACTGCTGGTAGAAATGCAAAACATTATTGTTGCAATAGAGAACAGTATAAAGTCTCTCAAAAAATATAGAGTGCTATCACATCTGGCCAACTCAGTTCTGGGTATTCAGCCACAATAAAGAATCCTGAAGGGGCTGAAACCAGTTTGGCTCAGTGGATAGAGCATTGGCCTGCGGACTGAGTGGTCCCGGCTTTGATTCTGGTCAAGGGCATGTATGTTGGTTTGGGGCACATCCCCAGTGGGGGGTGTGCAGGAGGCAGCTGATTGATGTTTCTCTCACATCGATGTTTTTAACTCTGTATCCCTCTCCCTTCCTCTCTGTAAAAAATCAATAAAATATATATTTTTTAAAAAAGAGAATCCTGAAGGGATATTAGCACTCCTATATTTATTGCTGCACTATTCACAACAGGCAAGTTTTAGAGACAACACCATTGTCTATCAGGATGAATGTAAAGGAAAATGTGGTATACAGACACAATAGAATATCATTCTGTCTTAAAAGGAAAGTACATTCTGTAATAGGCAACAACATAGATGAACCTTGAGGTCAAAATGCTAAGTGAAATAGGTCAGGCACAGGAAGACAAATACTGCAGGATTCCACTTACATGAGGTATCTCAAATAGTCAAGTTTATAAAAACAAAGAATGGGATATTGATTGCTGGGAGTTGGGGAAGGGAAAAAGGAGTTACTAATCAATAGGGATAGTATTTGGGTTAAAAAAAAGATGAACAGCCTCTAGAGCAGTGAGTGGTTTTCAATCTTTCTAATGCCAAGACTCTTTAATACAGTTGCTCACGTTGTGGTGACCCCCAACCATAAAATAATTTTTGTTGCTATTTCATAACTGTAATCTTGCTATTGTTATGAACTGTAATGTAAATATCTGATATGCAGGATGTATTTTCATTGTTACAAATTGAACATAATTAAAGCATAGTGATTAATCACAAAAACAATATGTAATTATATATTATGAAATATTTATTTCTAACTACAAATAAATGAAATTTTGTCTTGAATCATGGTGTAGCATGGGCAACAGTCTTCATATAACAACAGTAAACTACATTGCTACATTTTGCTACACCAAGGAGCGGTGTGTTGGTTCCTAAGACCATGGGAAATAGGTGTTTTCTGATGGTCTTAGGCGATACCTGTGAAAGGGTCATTCAACTCCCAAAGGGGTCGAGACCCACAGGTTGAGAACCATTGCTCTAGAGGTTTACTATACAACATTGTAACTTTAGTAAAAAATAATATATTTTAAAATGTGTGAAGAAGTTATATTTCATATTAAATTGTTCTTACCACAACCAAATAAAATAAAAATAGTGGGCCTTCTTTAGAATCCTGGGTGTATTGTTATTATTTTAATTTAGTTTTAACCTTTAGATAGTCTGTCAGCTTGTCTGTCTGTCTCTCATTCCCAACCATAAATGTCTATGTGTTGAACACCAAATATTTTTTTTTTCTTCTCTTCTGGTCCAACATGCCTCTGCTGGTGCTCATTGTATTGACTGATACACTGCTGAGACATCGGCTAGAACATGGGGTCCCTATTTTGATTTATACCAACCCTTTCAATCATGGACTCTTGACATTTTGGGACATCTATTTTAATACAGTTTACCAGTGAACAGTTCAGTTATTAAATACCAGAAGAGAAAGATAAACATGGGCAACTTATTCATGAAACAATAAAGATGCTGGTTAATGTTCAGTGAAGAGGAATATCTGTTCAATATAGATGCAATCTCATCCTCCTTTCTACCTGCTCCGACTGCCTGCTTACACACAGTCAGCATTCCTTCTCCTGTTTTTCCCTTGCTTTTAAAATAAGAGTTTTAAAAGCTGCTCAAATTAACCAGGGAAGAAATATTCATGAATCCATAAATCAAAAATGTATTTAAATTATCCCTGCTAACCAACATAACCAGTGTATAAGAACTAATGGATAATTCTTCCCAAGAGGAAGAGACAAGTAATGAAAACACCTTGCAAATGAACAAATGTTTTATTATATTCAGATGTATAAAACCCTATTTTTTCAAACACAATGAATAAACCTATGTAAACCTTATATGTGGCAATATGTATATCTGAAGGAAATGAAATCACTGAACACACACAGACACACACGCACACAAACACTGGAACATCATTAATCCATAAAAAAATAACCAAGGAAATTCTGCCATTTGCAACAATGTGGATTAACCTTGAGCACAAGTGAAGTAAGTCAGATGGAGAAAGACAAAGGCTGTGTAATCTCACTTACGTGCAGAAACTAAAAACAACAATAAAATAAAAATCAAACTCATAGGAGATAACAGAAATATATTTGCGGTTACCAGAGGCAAGAGGGTGGGTTGGAGGTAGATAAGTGGATAAGTGTGATCAAAAGGTCAATTATATCTCAATAAAACTGAACAAAAATGGAAAATTAAATAATTAGAAAAATGATTTAGCCAATCCTATGACAAATATACTATCTAATCAAATAAATGCTGGCCAGTATATGGCTTGGAACACAATCACCAGCCTTACATTACGTGTGTCTATCATCTTTCCACTCCAATTTTTTCTATTTCTTTTTTGCTCCGGTTGGTTAGTTCATCAGTAAGTTTACCAGGATTTATTACCCACTCACTCCTCTTCCCTCCTGTGATGTAACCAAGTGGAAAGGCTGTAGCTAAATGATCTGTGGGAAGAAGAAAGGCAGTTTCACCTGGCTAATGAGGCTCTGGGCCTAGGGCTGAATTCCGGTTGCGTCATTTCATAAGGAGATACGTACCAATGTTTGCCTTAACCAGGCCGAGAGTGTCAGTTGAACCGGGAGTGCTATGGGAAACCTAGCCAGCAACCTCAAGTTCATGGGGAGACCCCATCTGTTGCTGAGTACCTCAACACCCATGCATTCTGGGAAATAAGCATTGATTGGCACATATGGTGGAGATACCAAAGGTGGATCTGAATATTTTTCCCTTACAGGTAAGTATGCACTCTGGCTCTTTTCTAACAAATTAACAAACGGGCTTTCCTCATTGGGGATTGCAACGATTTCTAATATTATGCAACATTAGGCTTATGTTATACTCTAAACATACAATATACAAAATAGCAAGACTTTTCTAGGAGAAGCGCTAAAGGAAAAGCTGTGGGTTAAACAGATTGCCAGATAAATACAATTAAGCCAATCAGTTTCTGTCTAATTCTTCCTGGCCCGTTTCCCACAGTTAAAGCCACAGGTAAGACTAAGAACGGGAGCCATTCTCTTGACCCTGATGGAGAGAGCATCCAGGAGTGAGTCCCGCTGTGCCCAGGAACAGACCTCGACACAGAAACAGGGCACAGTGGCTACACAAGTGAAAAATTAACATTTCCAACCTGCCTCAGAGGAGTTGCCCCAAGGGCTTTACGTCATTAAAAGAAGAAATCCTTTCACTGAGGGAAATTAAATATAAGAGCACATGTTGAATTCCTTACCTTATGGCAAAAGTTTTTCTTTTATTCCAGAGAAAGCCGGTTACAGGTTGAGAATTCTGTGGCCTAGGATACAAACTGGTAAGAGAGAGCAGAAGAAAGCAGATGATTAAAGTATGACGAGGAAAAAAAAAAAAGTGTCTTTAACTGGCTGTAGAGAAGTATTCCAAGGGTTTTGAATATCTGAATAAAGATTCTTTCAACAACGTGTGGTGACTTCTGATTCACCTGTCAGGAGTTTGAGACCCAGTATGGAAACTCTTTTCTCTCCAGTCAGAAGCCAATCCTATCTAATAAAGAGGGAATATGCTAATTAACCATCACTCTGTCTTAACGATGGCTGCACCCACAATTGAGGAAATTCCTGTAAGGAGCCTTAAGGAGCAATCAGCAAGGACCTAAGGTTATGCCCTTCCCCACTCCCATGGGGGTTGACAGGAGACCTCAGGCCACACCCCACACCAGGCAGGACTTGACAAGGGACCTCAAGGTGCACTTCCCATCCTGGTGCTGGGCTAGGGGACTGCAGGCTGCTCCACTGCCCCAGCATCAGGCCGGGGACCTCAAGCCACACCGTCCACCAGGTGGGGCTTGACAGGGGACTTTAGGCCATGCTCCCCACCCAGTGGTGCTTGAATAGAAAGCTCAAGATGCACCCCCAGTGCTGGGTCGGGGGAACTCAGGCCGCACCCCTTGCCCAGCAGGGCTTGAAGGGGGACCTGAGACTGCACCACCCCTGCAGGTGGGGCTTGACAGGGGACCTGAGGCTGTGCCCACCTCCTAGTGCCAGGCAAGGGGACCTGAGGTCAGCAAGGCTTGACAAGGGTGGAACTGGCTGGGTCTAGATCTAGCCCAATGGGGGAGAGGTGCTGGCCAGGTCTGGGTCTCACACGATTTTGAGCATGTGGAGGGGTAGGGACTTGACTCTGGGTCCTGTGGTGTGCCCTAGTCACTGATAGGAGGAAGGCTTTCATATACATTTTACTAATTTCTTTCATCTCTGACATTTCTCTTTTACAGAAAAGGCAAATGACAATATTAAATTATTCCTCTAATTAATCTCCTTTTAATGTGCATGAATTTTGTGCACTGGCGACTAGTTTAAAAATAACTCCCTCAAGTCTTAATTGAGCAAATGCCTCACTCCTCATGGGCTCATTGTGGGTTTTTTTGTTTGTTTGTTTTTTGGTTTGTTTTGTTTTTCACTTAAACTGTACTCATAATAAGAAAATACATTCTCAGCTCTAAAAGACCATGACCATTTTTTTTTGAGAACTAGCTCCATGTTTTAAGTTCTTTTGCAAAAATTAGTTGAGTAGAATTAAAAGAAATTTTCTCTCCTTAAAAACAAAAATGTGACTCTAACTCAACATGAGTTGGGACTACCATAGACACATAGAATGTAAGCATTGGAAGGGACCCTGAGGAACCATCTAAGCCACCTCTTTGTCAGAGAAGGAAATCTCTTTACAGTGACTTCCAGGCTACCTCTTCTTTGGTGGCTCTTGTGGAACCCAGAAAGCAAATGACCTCCTATTGATAGTATTTTTTTTTTTACGTTTTCTATATGTTTTTATTGATTTCAGAGAAAAAGGGAAAGGGAGAGAGTGATAAAAAAACATCAGTGATGAATGAGAATCATTGATTTGATGTCTCCTACATAACCATTACTGGGGATCGGGCCACAACCCAGACATATGCCCTTGACTGGAATCAAACCCAGGACCTTTCAGTTCACATGTCAATGCTCTATTCATTGAGCCAAACCAGTGAGGGCGCATTTTTTAAAGTTGTGATAAAATATACATAACATAAAATTTACCATCTTAACCATTTTAAAGTGTACAACTCAGTGCCATTAAGTACGTTCATGTTGTGTAATCATCAGCACTGTCCAGTTCCAGATAATTTTAGTCATTCATCTGCAAGCCAGACCCTGATGGAGAGAGAATTTCAGGAGTGAGTCTTGCTGTAGTGATTCTCAGGCATAGAATTCAGAAGGAGTTTTGGCAAGTTGTTTTTAATTTTTTTTCATGAGCATATAGTGAATATTATAAATCATCACAGTAGAATGTTTCCTTCTGATTTAGCTGCCTTTCTGATTGAATTTTATTACAGTGGACAGCTTTAATAGGCATGATATTGCTAACTGGAAACATTGAGATTTAAAATATTTTCTTGAAAGCTTTAAAACTATACATTAATAGAACTTGAAGATTATCCAATGAAAAGAATATCATCTATAAAATATCTATATTAAAAAGCTGTGGTATAAAGTATAAGTCTTTGCCATATCTATATGTATCTGCCAGCTATCTATCATTTATATATGAATGAATATATAGTAAATTTATTTAGAGTTTTTATTTATTTTATGTAGTCAAGGCCAATCTTGTGGAACCTGGCAGGAGTCTCTTGATTAATTCCTGAGAATATTTGATGCTTTTGCCCGCTCAGTATGTATTATCCTTCTGATATCTGCACCTCAATTTTCCTTTAGTGAATTCACTGTCTCTTAATATAAAAGCATTCCTTAGCTTCAGAAATGGACAAAGCCATAGATTTGGCCAAGGCACCATATCTTCTTAGCCACAGTGACTGTTCTATGGACAGCATGTGGCTCAAAGCCACCTCTCTGATGTTTTCTCAAAAGGACAGACAGGTGCTGTCTTTCCACTGGGTTGCTTAGAAGGTTAGCTAGAAGTATGGAGCTATTAGCCCTTGCTTGTCAGAGAGGAGAGCTAGAACATACAGAAGAAAACAGTGAAGCAAGAGAAAAAGACCACCCTGTAATGATATTGAATGAGAATCTGAATGTAACTTGTAAACCAATTAATCCATTTTTAGTGTAAGATAGTCTAGGTTATTTTAGCTACAAGTAGAAGACACCTAATTCAACTGATATACCTAAAGAAAAAGATAAGTGAAAAGAAAAAATAATTTCCAATTATTTTAGAATCTTATAAAATATAAAACATAGTTGGTATTATCCTCTCATTTATAAATAAAGATTTTGAAATAACATGGGCTTAATTGATTTATCCAAAGGCTCATAACGGCTAATATTATGGTCAAGAATAGTGCTCACTTATTTGCAGTTCTTCAAAATCTGCAAATGATGATGATGATGATGATGATGATGATGATGATGATGATGATAATAGATGTATGGTGGATTCTAGTATAGATGCAACCCAAATCATTGGTCATTAAGTTTAGCCATAACTGAAAAGCTCAGTAAGATTATATACCATTTCTGCCAAGACCGGTTTGGCTCAGTGGATAGAGCGTTGGCTTGCGGACTGAAAAGTCCCGGGTTCGATTCAGGTCGGGGGCATGTACCTTGCCTGCGGGTACATCTCCACTGTGGGGCGTGCAGGAGGCGGCTGATCAATGTCTCTCTCTCATCAATGTTTCTGACTTTCTATCCCTCTCCCTTCCTCTCTGTGAAAAATCAATAAAATATGTTAAAAAAAAAGATTATATACCATTTCCAAAAATGTAAAACAGTGTCTCTTAGCATACAAATGTGCTTTTCACAGTTGACTCAGAACTTCCTTAAAAACTAAAAGCATTTTACAGCCCAATCACTAAAAAAAATACAATCTATGTGCAGTAATTCAAACAATAGTGATTAAATTAGGTTACTTCTCAGATCAACATCCCTCTTTTAACCAATGAGCTGCCCACAACTATCTTGAAATGCCTTTAATTTTAAAGTACAGTATGAGTGAATTATCACACTTCAGAGCCAAAGATAATTGCAATCATTAAAAAAATAAAAGATACTGTCAAATTGAAGTGTTGGAAAATCTAAAGTGATAAATCTATTTTTTTCATAACATATGAGATATTCAAAATTTGAATAATAACATGTTATTAAAACTGTTGAGAGGATGATCAATGTAATCTTTCTATACAATTTAGAAATCAATTATAATAAGTATTCTTGGAATTCACTTAAGTTATTAATATAATATCTACGTACACTATAATGGACCTTCCCACCATGAAGTTCTGAATGCTTTTCACTACCTCTATCTTTTTAGGTGTTTTTAAAATCACAGGCAATAGGTAGATTATATGTCCAAAACTATTTCTCCCTTTATACACATTGAAAACAATTTCCATAAATACATTTAAAAACAAACTGAAAACTTGGAAATAGCTGCAAAAAAATACCAAAAGCCATACAGGCAAACAAATAAAAAACACAAAGATCAAAAGTCAAACACCCCTAATGGACAAATAATTCAGACTCATATGCTGCATTCATAAAAGAACCCCAAAGATTCTAATTTTTAAAAGGAACACAGGAATTAATAGATGTTTATTATGGTGCAATTCAAATGAGAAGCTATTAGAAAAATGTTCACGTTAACTAGTAGTAAAAAAAATATGTATTTTTAATTAGTTGAGCCAAAAAAACAACAACAACAAAACAAAACAAGAGGCAAAAATGCATGAGAGTAGTAAGAATTTAAGTAAAATATTGGTAGGATGAATTTACTGATTTGCCTTCTGTCTTATAAAAATGGCTCATACTTTCTGTTCTGCTGATGCCCCTACCAACTATGGTGTTATGTCTGAATTATTTCTAAATAATTTCTTTCTGGCCCCAGCTGGGTTGGCTCAGTAGATAGAGCATCAGTCTGCAGACCAAAGGGTTCTATTCCAGTCAATGGCCCAAACCTTGGTTGTAGCTCCTCTCCCCATCTGGGCTCTCATCTGAGCTCATGCAGGAGGCAGCCAATTGATGTGTTCCTCTTACAGTGAGGATTCTCTCTGTCTTTCCCGCTCTCTTCCACTGTCCCTAAAAATTAACGTAAAAATATCCGTGGGTGAGGATTAGCAAAAAGCAAACAAACGAAAACCAATTTCTTTCTGCTACATTAAGTAGAGTGAGTTGGGGAAATGAAACCATATGTGCTAAGTCTTACAACATGCATCTCAATAAAAATGCATTTAACTTAAAATGATCACGTAATATATAGTTATATGTAATATATTTTATATGATAGGATATAATGCTCTATGTTATTTAAAATATAGCAATATATCTTATATTTAGAATATATTATTCCATTATTATTATTGTTAACATAATGATAGTATATATTATCCATGAAATTCCATTATATTTGACAGTGGAATTGCTTTTTCTAAATGCAATTTTACATAGAATGGTGGAGCATCAAAGAGATAAGTCTTGCCTTGCCGAAACCGGTTTGGCTCAGTGGAGAGACTGTCGCCCTGCGGACTGAAGGGTCCCAGGTTCGATTCCGGTCAAGGGCATGTATCCTGGTTGCGGGCACATCCCCTGTAGGGGGCGTGCAGGAGGCGGCTGATCGATGTCTCTCTCTCATGGATGTTTCTAACTTTCTATCCCTCTCCCTTCCTCTCTGTAAAAAATCAATAAAATATATTTTTAAAAAAGAGATAAATATTGTTCTATGCTTTATATTATTTGGTTTACAGTGGGGAATGAGGTCCAGAGCCTTACGACCTTGGCTTCCATCTCCCCTCCTCTCCCAGTGTGGCCATGCCTTCTAGTGTCATTTCCACAGGGGAAGAGTATTAAGGAAAGTGTGTAGTGGTAAAGGGCATTGAGAAATGACCCTCACAACTGAAAGCTGAGTTCACATATTCCTAGTGTTGCTTATTCACAGAAACTGAACTCTGAGTGACCACCTGACCGATGGTGTTCCCCAGCAGTCTCCCTAAAAATATCACCAAAGGCATCAATGCTTAACTTCCTCTCAAACTGGAGTGAAGGGTGGTACCTCCACGTGTTCTATGGAGAAGAGGCTAAGATTAGTAACCTGGTTCCAAGTAGTCCTCGGGGACTTGTAACAATCACACTGTGTTTTATTTATTTTTGTAATTCTTTATTGTTTAAAGTATTACATATGGTATTACACATGTCTCATTTCCCCCCCCACTGGCCACTCCCAGCCCTCAGCACAAGCCCTCAACCCCTAGTGTCTGTGTCCATTGGATATGCTTATATGAATGCATGCTTATATGAATGCATACACGTTCTTCCTTGATTTCTTACCCTCCACCCCCACCATGTGTTTTAAATTCTCTTTCGCATGCCCATTGTCTTTGCTCCAACCAACACTGATCCCAAGAAGGGTAAGACAGAATTCCATTCAAGGATGTTTTTAATTCATGAGCATTTCAACTAACGTGATCTAATGTTCTTCACATCTCAATTATTCTTAAAACACATATCTTGGGTTATATTCCAACTCGGAAATCTTCATGCCCTTTCTTTGTTTTGTTAATTCATGACTTCCAGATCCTATCTAATGTGGCCAAATTACCTACTTCTTAAAAAACACAACTGTGTAGAGGAGAAAAATGTTGAAATTAGATACTTTAAGATAATAGTCCAGTCATAGTTAATTTTCTTATTATTTACTCTAAGAACACAAATCCTGATGAACTCTTTGGTATTAATATGGATACCACTCATTAGCACTTATATAGAATGTTTGACTTGAACTGAACCATAATTAGTTAGGCCATTAAGTTAAAGTGCAGAAACAGAAGATAATGAAACATCAGTTTATGTTTAAAGGATGTCTGAGTTCTTCATGAAGACAAAAGACTGTCTCCTACAACTGCTGTTTAATTTGTCTCTATTACAGATGGAGACAAAATCATCACAGGTGAGTTTTGCATATAACTTCCAGACCACATGAGCCGGCCTTTAGCTTGGTGACATGCACATAGACATTTCTTTTGCATTTAAGGTTCATAAAATAGCATTATATTCACTGATTGTATTTTTTTTTTGTAAACTGGATTAAAATAATTTAGGGGCTCAATAGGCAAACAGAGAAGATAAAGAAGAGAAGACATTTGTTCACTCACCAAAAATGCAAACGATAACTCAGGCCTTGTGTCTATCCTGTATATTTCCCACCAGTTTACTTATATTTATACTGTCTCGGGGCTTTAATAAAGCAGCTGCAAATTAAAAACCTGGTATATTTGCTAAGGTGTGAACTAACCATCCCTCTGCCTTTCAGCAAGCCTAAACATACCACCCTGCTAATAAAGTAAACTTTGCAATTCTAAAAAGAAGGGATTTGAGGATTTTGAATTACCAATATAATAACTTTGGTCTTTCCCCATATTTCCTAAAAATGTCTTCATTGTGTGAAAAGGGAGAGTGGATATGAGGTGACCCTGTTCCCCCTCACTCGCCATGCTCTACATACCCACTGCCAATATTAGATTGGCCATCTGGTTTCTTTTCTGCAAATTCAGCTCATCTTAATAATCTCCTCTGAATGCTTTCCAAACCTGTTGTGTCCCTCCATAATGCCGGGACACTGATACAGAATAAATTATGAAATAGGCAAATATTTTGCAAGACTAAAAGAAAAAAAAAATCTTTCATCAGTGCATAGAAATGTGATTGTGCTTTATAGTAAGGTTTAAGCTAGCTTTTTATCTCCCACATGATTTTACGTTTTTGCTCTTCTTTGAAGAGCCATCAAGCCTATGTTTAATCAATATTCCCTAAAATGAATATAATACTTTCAGGTATGTATACATATGTGTGTATTCAAAAGTAATTGAGACGACGAAGAAGGATCTGGGATATGTAGTTGAGTGGTGTGCAAATAAAACAAAACAAAACCAAGTGCACTAAGTCTAAAAGTCACACATCTGTTAGTGACAAAGGTGATGTTTTCATTTCCAAAGAGAAAGGTGAAAACAGGAAAGAACAGAAAGACTAGCATAGAGGCCAAACATAGGCGGGAGGTTAAATGAGAGAGAGAGAGAGACAGACAGACTCACAGAAGCAGATGAGACAAAGCCTATTGTCACCCAGGAAACAAGTTTAGAAGCTGGGACTTCTCTTTATGTACCTGGACCTCTTTCTACCAGTGGGGTTACTTATATAATGTTGTTCATCACATGTTCATGAAGAACATATCTGGCAGTTTACATACACTGTAGGGAGAAAGGCAGCAATTAAGAACTTATTTAATGGTCGCTATATATTTGCCATGGATAATCATGGTCTCAGAAGCTTCTTGAAATTATATGGCATATTTATTACATATATTCTTATATATAACACCTATACAATTTATAGCTCCTTAAGAGGATCTTATGATGCAAAATAATTAAAAGCTTGATTTCTTGTGGTCTGATGCAAAGGAGACTTTCCAACATCCCTTAAAAAATTAGCTTTTTAAAACCAAGGATCGGGACAATAAGAAGCCCACAGGAATGAAATAGGAGAGTTTGGGGAATTCGCTTGTAGTTTTAACAGAGAACAAGAGCCTTTATATTGTTAGGTTAGGATCCAGAATAAAGAGGCAGCCCTCAGATTATCAATGATTATAAATTCCAATCTACTGTCTTGCCAGCAGACTTCCCCACTGAAGGACTACACCGCAGTACAATGGAGAGCTGAGCAATTTTCAGAGGATAAATATGTCCTGAAATACTTCTGGAGAGTTGGACATATTCATAAATCTCTCTCCTCCAGCTACCACTGTTCAGAATCTTATTATGCGCTGTGAGTGCTTTATATAAATGATCTCCTTTAGTACTCATGTCAATGCTAAGTCACTGTAAAGGAGAAGAAACTGAGTCTTGTAGAGTTGAAATAGCTTTCCCAGGTCACACACCAATCAACATCTAACAACCATCTGCTCGGGTAGATGTGTAATGAACAATATCTTGATGAAAGATATCTTTCCCATGT